>JAKTXH010000051.1:0-82898 GCA_030561405.1 Suhomyces atakaporum
AAGTAATTACAATATATTGATAAATAAACAATTCAAGTAGACCAGTACTTGAAACAATCTTTCAAACTAGAGTTTCAATTAGTATTTTCGTTCGCATATACTGCTGTTAGACAACAGTATAAACCTTGAAATATTCTGGAAATTTCTTATATTCAAGATACTTTACTTTCTGAGTAGCCTATTTTTCGGTTTTGATACAGTTTTCAGAGAATTGAGCTCCTGGACTGAACTTGTATAACATTCATGAATTTCGAGAGGAGTAATAACAAATACTGGAACGCATTGTTCCAAAAGAGTTTATTAAAATCCTAAATCGATATAAATCAGAACCGTTGGGTCTAGTAAACCTACAATACTTTCCTTTATATCTGAAAACCGAGAAGCGAATTATCTATATTTTACGAAAATTTGCAATTTTAATGGAAAAGATCAAAGGAGCAAAACTACTAAAAAAGTTAATCAGTCAGAATCGGAAGCGAGGCCAAAGACTTGCTTTACGTGATCTATTCCTCAGACTAGTACAGCCAGATAAGTTTGTTAATTTGTTAAATATGTTAAGTAGGCGACCGTATCGACACTAGTACACTATTAATATTGTATCTTAACTAGCCATTTATTCAAAGGATTAATTATCTACTTGATTCCATTAAAGTTACTCGCCGTACCGTCATGCATTTCAATGATAGACCTTCTAATATGACAAAACACTGCCTCTTTACAACTTTGAAGAACAGATTTTCATCCATGCGCTTGAATATCTAATGGAAATGATAACTTCATGGTCTTCTTGACGGAATAATGTTTTCTTTCTTGAAAGTTCAACTAGAACTAAATATATCACGTCGACCAACATGTTGTGGTTAATGATTGCACTTAGAAGAAATTTTATGTAGTGATGATTATCCCGGTTCTGTTCGGCATCCTTTTCAGATCTTTGAAATTACTTTTCAACACGATAAGTCTCGAGAAAAGTATCCATGTCTCTTGCATTCTAATATACAAGGATTCATATTGCCTTCAGCGATGACTCAATCTAGATAACCCCACCTATTCACTTAAGGTCTCTCCAAGGTCAACGCAGGAGCTTTTTTAAGAGTTTTCAGTTACCCTTCCACCATATCATGATTTAAATACTTTATAGAATTCTTGTCCAAAGTGTCTGATGGTACCCCAAACATATAGGTTGCAATATTTTGTGTAGTGGGCATCATTGTAATGGGGTAAAGGCATTAGTAGTGGGCACATGTTTCGTTTTAAGGGATCAATGTGGTTGCGAAATAACGTAGATATTTGTTCTTATCAACAGACTTCACGAAACCCAGTATATTTATGTGGTTGTTGTCAAAAAGCTAGGGTTTTAATGATAAACAACCCCCAAGCCCTCTCAAATTAAATACTATCCTGGTCAATGAACAATCTCGCCCTAATCAGGGTAGATGGTACAAACGAGTTTGGGCACTCGGAGTAAAATCGGGTTGGGTATCTGATATTGGCCTCCTTTCTGTCATCTTTAAATTTGGGAGAAATCGTAGGTACACTCTATCATTACTTACTCAGTTCATCTCAGATTAAGGCTAGGCGAATCCACGAAAACTGGGTTGCATCATTTAACCTTTTGAAGCACAAATTGGACATAAATTCTAGAAGGTGCACTGCGGCTATGCCATCAGTTAATCAAAGCGCATCAGATACATCCAGGTCTCTCGCATTAATTTGGAGACCGATAGTCTTTTTTTGTGTTAATATTGTATATTAAGCAATCAATCAATCAATTGGCGCAAACATGCTGTGAAGTCAACATTTTTGCTTTAAGAAAAAGGTCTATTCTGAAGTCTCATTAGGCTACCCAGTGAAGTTTGTTTTTGATTTCCGGTTTAAAAAAAACGTAATTCTTCTTCTTTAGAGTTGGTTGTCAAAAGTGGGGGATTATTTTCTTGCTGTGCGAGTTGTTTTTCATTAATTTATGATCACCGACTA
The DNA here is from genome assembly GCA_030561405.1 of Suhomyces atakaporum. NCBI lineage: Eukaryota > Fungi > Ascomycota > Pichiomycetes > Serinales > Debaryomycetaceae > Suhomyces > Suhomyces atakaporum. Next base: position 1,978 of record JAKTXH010000051.1, read on the forward strand.
TACCAACGATTTCGACTATGACAACACTCTCTGTGTTGTTTCCACGCTTAAAGAACCATTAGCCCCAGTAACTTCATGTTATGCTTTCATAGGATCCTCCAATTATCTTATCCTTTCGCGGTTAGACCACTTAATTCTTTATGAAGTGGATCATCTTCTGAACCTGTTCAATGAAAAAGTTAGGATACATGGTACTACCGTCACTTCCATGAGTGCAGCAAAAGTCAGAGGGGACAACGTGTTGATGACGTTTGACTCAAATTACTCAGTATCAATCATTCTGGCTACTCTGGAAGGATTTCTCAAAGATGAAATCATGAGATTAGATCCCAAGGGTCACCAGCAGGCTATTGACTCGAAGATAACTCTATTGGCCCTGACACCCGAAAACGGGGATTCTCAATATATGATCCTACATTGCTTCCAAGGATATATACACTTATTTACGAAACATGAGCCTCTCAAGAGGAGAAGGAAAGATCAAGGCAACCAACAAACAACTGACGACAAGTATTGGAGATTCAAAACGATATCCATTGGTTCCTTGGTGATTCTGAAAATTGTATTTCTAGGTACTACTCACTTTGCAGTTCTATACAGAGACTTTAATTTCTTATACTCACTCAGGTACTATCTAATTCAAGGCGACCAGTTAAAATTGGATACTCAATTTCAAGAGTTTGAAATTCCTCCATCATGTATTATTGCTCTACCTTTTGGAGGGTTGTTGGTGTTGACAGGAATACATATTTTCTATTTTGGGAGACCAGGAATAATATTGGCGATTGAAAACCTGGCAGACAACTCATTATCTATCGACAAAGAAGGAAAGGTAATCACGAGAGATCTTTCCAAATTCCCTCAACTATTTTCCGAAACATTCGTTTCATACACCGTGATTGATGATACAAGAACATTAGTTGTGTCCAAGACGGGTACGAATTATCTCGTTAATATCGAAGCAAGCATAGAAAGCCGGACGATAATCTTCAAAAGATTGGACTTTATCCAGTTAGGTTACTCGTCTTTGCCGTTGGAGGATAGCACATTTCATATCACTGACAATTACTTTCTACAGGTTTCCAAATATTCCAAGACAGTAATCTTTCAAATACTTTCAGATTCTCCATACGTCCACACGAACGCGTCGTTAGTGTCACATCCGCCAATCCTTGATGTGGAATGTGCGGATTTAAAAGGCAAGAAAACTCTTTTGATTTCACAGGGAGGGTATGAAGGTAGTGAGGTTACACAATTCAGAAGAAATTCTGCTAAAGTAGCTAAAATACAATCTTACAAACTGAATCTTTACCCGCTTTCCATAACAGCATTTGACTCAAATATTTTTATCATCCATACTTCGGAATCTTTGCAATTGGTCAAGTACGACTCCAGTATAATCCCCATAAAAAATCAGAGCAGAAAAGAGCACCAAATCTTGGACATTTTTGATGAGAATTTGGTCTTGACGACTAGGGGTATAACTGGAAGGTTTGAGGAATCACTATCTTTTGGCAAGATAATCAGCAATGACTTGATAGTGTATGTAAAAGAACTGGTCATATATGCCCTCAAAAATACTGTTGCTGATAAGTTGGATATAGGACATAAAATCCATGACTTCAAAGTAGTCAAAGTGGATTCTGATTCGTTCTTCTGGTTAGCGGTCTCTACTGATCAGATAGAGATCGGGCGATTTCAGCAAACTTTTCAAACTTTATACTCATCCAACTCCTTGACAAAAGGCTCCTCTGATTTAGCATTGGTGGTCCAAGGATCTGACTTGTACTTACTTAGTCTGAACCACTACGGAGATATTATTCAACATCAATTCAAGTTCCTGAATGCAAAGCTCAAAGTAACAGATTCAATCAGCCTAAATTTGAGTACCTATCCTTTGGCGATTTTACCATCGATGGACTATTTTATTGTGCACGATAATCTGGATGTTTGGATTTTCAAAATCGATCCCATCTCAAAATTTTATGTTCCGGCAAAACTTCCCGAAATAAGCTTTGATATTCTTCTTTTGCTTGGAGGAAATATTTTACTAAGTTCGAAGGGAGGACTTCTTGATTTTCACAAAATATGTCAATTCTCAACGGATTTGGTATCACCAACATACCAAGTCCCACTTTTGATCATCAAATCAGCACAAATCCCCGAACTTGGTGTCACATTGTTAATTTGTCAAAAATCTGAAAAAGAAGGTTCTACCTTGAAGGTGAAGTCATATGTGCAAATCGTAAACTCTAATACGCTTACGATAGTTGACCAATACTCTTTTCCAGATGATAAAGAATTGGTGGATCTCATAGCGGTATTTGACGAAGAACACAACTCTCCGCTTATATTCATCTTAGCGGCCAATGAGCCGAAACCGATTATCGTGTTCACTGTTAAGGAGAACAAGCTCAAAATGTGTAACAAGTGCCAGCTCGACTTAAAGAAAGTGACGATGCAATCATTCAAATTGATAACTGATGATGCTCCCTATTTCTTGTTTAGTATATCTGGAGAAGTCAATTACGTTGTTGAGTGTATTCGAGACTCAGATACTGACTTTTCATGGAAATTAATACACACTAGTGCTAGTCAGTGTCCTGTCTACCCAGTGGCCCAGGCCGTTGAAGATGAAGAGACAATATACTTTGCCGATGTGAGAGACGGACTTTTTGTGAAAGACCTTACCCTGAATCAATTTGAGCATTTAACTCCTAATTACCCACACGATTTTATCACTAGTTTGGAAGTAATTTCACATAGAAATGAGGAAGAACCAAAAAATCTAATATGTGGAGACTCGTTCGGCAATGTTTCTTTAATGGAAAAGCGTAAGCAAATATCAGCGTTCAACTTGGGCGACCAAATAAATGTGATAAGGGCAATTCTGAATGTGGATCATGAATCTATTTATGGAAAAGATTCATCAGTCCTGATCAGCACAGACATTGCAATCATAGGAACCTTGCACGGAGGACTTTACAAGTTGAATTTATTGAGAAATACCAAGGAAGTTAACATTCTCTTTGACTGCTGGAAGGAGTTGCAAAATTTCTCATCAGTACACACTAGCGAAGGTTTAGACTGGAAAAGCTCGATCGATTCTTCAGGTCAACCAGAGAAGAAAAATCATTTCGGAGTCATTGATCTTCGTGTCATTGAAGAATTTCTTAGTTCGGTTCCTGAATCTATTCAGTCAAGAAAGTACAAAACGTCCAAAACACACTTAAAGTTATTACGAAAACTTCAATACGAAATCACAACCTCTAAAATCCATTAATTATAGCACCAAGAATAAAGCACCAAGGACTCACAATTTACCTATACGAATTTAATAAATGCCTGTACATGTAAGTAAATGCGAAATTAGCAGACCTTAACACCACCATGGCTAAAGATCACGACTTTTTCGACTTTTCTCTCTAACGGCAAGGTCCAAATTATGGAACTTGAAAACTAGCTTGCAAAATGGATACTTTTTATAGTTGAGTGCTTCTGCCTATGAACGTGGTTTTCGCACTACCACTCATCTTTTTATCAAAAAATAATCAGAAAACAACACCACCATGGGTGACAAATTTGACGATATAGACATGTTGGAGATCCCCGACGATGTGGATTCCACGTTGTCGGAGACAGAGGGAATATCAGACTCTTCAGGCTCCTCAAAATCTCCCAAAAATCGCGACTCAAGCGGTCCTGAAGAATTATTCAATAACGACAAACACTACATCAGTCTTCAGGACTGGTTGAAATCAGATGGAAAAGAGATTCAGTTTCAATTCGATAGCAATCAGTATCACCTGAGTTTGGAGCTTCATGACACGTATTCTCGATCCTACATCACTTATATCAACTCATTATTCAAAGAGATTGAAAATTTAAGCAAACAGAGAGTGACACGGATTGAATTAGAGCAAGAAAATGATGATCCTATTGGTGTTCTTTCCAGTGGTAATGATTCTGGATCAAGAAGAAGTAAAGATTCTATCATCAATCAAGCATTGGATCGTGTTATTGAACATTCAAATAGTTTTTTACAAAATCTCAGTGAGTCCTCTTCAAAATATGACCAGTTTCAAACCTTGATCATTATATTGGAATGTCTCAAGTCCAATTGGTTCTATGACGAACCTAACAGAAGGCCTGAGCTTTTAGTAAAGTGGATAAATATGTACGACAGCAAGCCTGATGATGAGCTTATCACAACTATAATGATCGAAACTCCAGAGCCATACTTGCACCCAGAGTTTTGGCTTAAGCTCATTAGTCAAAATTTGACTAGGGGCTTGTTTACCCAGGCGGATGAGATTTTGAAAGGCTCCAAATATCAGACACTTGTTGAAGGCGAGGAAATTCATGAAGAGATACATTCAATTATTTCTGACTTTCACGAATTAATAGCTAACTACACCCTGTTCTCCTTAAAGGGTCAATTTGGTAAATGGAAACTCAAAGCATGTGAATTCAGAGATGGATTAAGTAAAAGAAGTGTTGATATAGCTGATTCAAGACATAGCATTATCGCCAGACAAATCCATGACTTGTCGTGTGTGATAACGGGCTTACCTAAAACCATCTCCAACTTTTGTGAAGAATGGTATGAATTATACGTTGCTTTATCATTATTTCAGGTTAGAGATGACAAGAATTTATATTCAGAATACTATAAAGTGTCTATTGATGAAAAACCATTGCCATATTATGAAGAGGATACTAATGACATTAATGATGATGCAGCAATTCAAAATTGTTTTGTCAACATTATAGAAGAAAGCTTCCTCAAAGTGTTACAATATCTTTTTGTTCTTGATCCATTCACAGCTGCATGTGTCGCCAAGTTATTGGAACTTAAAGGTTTGCTCAACAACTATTACGATTTCAATACTGATGCCTCCAACTTCCACAACATTTTTGAGAAAAGGACCATCTCAGAATATTTTTTAACTGTTCAAGCATATGAATCATTGAACATTCATGATTTGGTTCCTGTTGGGATAGGATTGTTACTAAATGATGATCTAGCCACGTCCAAATCATCACATTTGACAGTGAAAAAAGTTCTTGAATCATTTTTACCAAAATACGAATGCAAAACTAATGATGATTTGGAATGGGTATTGACCATTTGTGCCAAATTGAATTTGATCGCATTATCGAGACAATTATACTACAATTATGGATTAAAATCTTTGGATGAAGGCTTGATTTATGAATCCCTTGATTTATTCGTCAAGAGCTACGATTCTGATGGACTTCACGAATTCAATGACGGTTTAAAGAAAATCCATTACGTAGTTTGGGATTTAATCTTCCAGGATAGTGTGGTTAACAATAGACCTACGAATGACGAACTCATTAACAACATTGTCAGCGGAGAAGTTGATGAAACTTTTGAAGTCGATCCCGTTTTGAGACAATGTCTAGCCCCTTATGCTGTGTTATATAAGTTTTTCAAATCGTTGGAACTGCCCGATTCGTTGTCTGCAAGATCTTCTGTCGTAGGAAGTTCTGCTACCATGAGTCAATTATCATCATTAATCCACTTATTAAGGTTTAGTCATTTACCAAAGAAATTTTACCCATTATTGTTGAGTCAAATATTACCATTCTTAACCAATGTCAACGAGAAGTTTTACCTTCCAGATTTAATTATGATTATTGAATTAATAGACTCATATGAACTCGATACTGTGAGTGACGAAATACAAGAAGGTGAATCTTTGTATAAATATTCCATTAATCACATTGAAGAAGAACCTACCAACTATGATTGGAGAATTAAGGTGAAGGCTAATGGTAAGAAGATTCCTGACACAGTGGCTGATTTAATTAGGGAACTTCGGAATGAAATTATTTCCAAAGTAGGACAAGTATATATCAGAAACTAATTGAAATGAAATAAATGATTTAATTCATTGGCTACATTAGTCGTATATAGGCAATTTATTAGTTACTTATATTTTTATAAATCGATAAGAAACATCTGAGATGATAATGAATTAAAAAAATATGGGAATGTTTCGAGATTTTGATGTATCATGAGAAAACCCAAACAGACCAGGATAGACATAGCCTACCTACACTTGAGATCTAAAGTGCACTGGAGATTTTATGCTTAACAGATAGCATCACTGGTCTTGGAGTTCAACAACAAGGCAACAATCAAACCGTACAAACCCAAGACTTCAGCGAAAATCAAAATCAAAATCATACCAACGAATAATCTTGGTTGTTGAGCAGTACCTCTGACACCAGCATCACCAACAATACCAATGGCGAAACCGGCAGCCAAACCAGACAAACCAACAGACAAACCGGCACCCAATTGGATGAAACCAGTGTACAAGGCTTGGGTTTGCTTCAAAGAGTCAGAGACCAAAACAGACACAACCAACCCGTAAATGGCAATAATACCGGCCATAATAACAGGAACGATGTTCTTCACCAACAAGTCTGGTCTGGTGACACAGGTGGCACAGATACCAACACCGGACTTAGCAGTACCGTAAGAAGCACCGAAACAGGTGAATACGATGGCGGCAGCACAACCGATAGAACCAAAGAAAGGAGCATAAACTGGGCTAAATGTTAGTGGGAACTGGGTACGAGGGGCAACAGCTTAGGGAGTGAGCTGGCCCGAGTATTGGAAAAATAATGATAGACATTTGCATTGCATGAGCAGAACAGAATCAACGATAGTTAAAGTTCACAGTTCCGATGAGAGAAGGGTAGCAGTCAACTATCATCATGAACCGATAAACTATGCTAGACATTTTTCTCTGGACAGCAATCTTGAACAACTCAACAATATCAACAATCATAGAAAAAGCAATAGACACTAAATAGTTCAAACATTACAGACATTCGAAGCCGATAGACGACAAGTACTATCAATAGTGTTAACAGACCAAGAAATGATTGTTAATCTCAACCAGTGAATGACACTGATAATGATGATTGGACATGCACCGCCCACGGGCACCGCCGCGACCATCAGTCGAAATTCACCCACTAAAGATAAGCCATCAATTGTCAAAGTTGACTTATTCGGTACAACTCGCCCGTTCTGTATTTGAGGTTACCAGTCATTTCTTTCTGCCTCTGTTGTAATTGACTAAGTAATCGTGTCTCTTATCAGTTATTTCAAGGTGCTGTTTTGTCTATGTTGTTGTTCATTGTATAGTCTAATCTGTCTCATGTTTGTTATGTGTTTCCAGTACTCCGGTAACGCCTCTCGGGCTAATACATACCATAAATCAGACATGGCGATAAGATCGATTGATGGATTAATTGATACTTTTATTATATCTAAAGAAAAGTTTTGGTGTCGTCGGGGCGAATTGGTTGACGGCGTGTGCAGGACGGCCCGACATATACTGTGAGTAAGGGTAAATAAGAGACCGCGCGGCCCCGGTGCAGGACGGGATGAGATGATATAAACCGAAATTTTTCATTATTTATATTAATCATTACTGGCGAGCTACTTGCAAGGAACCGAATCATTATGTCTGCCCCAAACCCAAAAGCCTTCCCATTAGCCGACTCTGCCTTAACCCAGCAGATCTTGGATGTGGTCCAACAATCCCAAAACTTGAGACAATTAAAGAAGGGTGCTAATGAAGCTACCAAGACTTTGAACAGAGGTATCTCTGAATTCATCATCATGGCTGCTGACACCGAGCCTATTGAAATCTTGTTGCACTTGCCATTGTTGTGTGAAGACAAGAACGTTCCTTACGTTTTCGTTCCTTCCAAGGCTGCTTTAGGTAGAGCCTGTGGTGTTTCTAGACCAGTCATTGCTGCTTCTGTCACCACCAACGATGCCTCTTCTATCAAGAACCAAATCTATGGTATCAAGGACAAGATTGAAACCTTGTTGATTTAGATGTATATTAATAAATTTTAGGTAACTGAGCTGTAGAGATATTCAATTGTCAGTAGTAAGAAATTTTATAACACATACTGAATGAAGGCATTTTAATTCATGAGTCTAGTTTTGGTAATTCAACCCTTTCTGTTATTTAAAATGATACTTTAAAGAATTGGACAATAGCTACAACTATCGGCTCCTCAGTAATGAGTAATCTTCCAGAATCACCAAAGATCCCATTATAATTTTTTGAGAAAACCCCAGGTTTTAATAATAAATATCCTTAGTAAAACATTCAGGCTCCACTTGACATATGTTCGTCAACTCCCGTCTCTCTCAATTAATCAGTCTCCTCCTAACTTCTCATTTCCTATTTCTGCGCGCTCATCTCATCATATACTTCAACTTTTCACATCGATGTCCGCCGAGTCCATCACCAAGTTCCTACGGTCGAAGAGCCCTGTGGTGGAGATCGTGGCCTCATGCCGTACTCTCCTCAATAGCTCCGATGTTTTCCTTCCAAATAAGGCCGATTTCGTTCTTGAACTTCTTTGCGATCGTGCCAACGATTCTCTGGTGTTCAAATCTTGGAAACTCGAGCCAGCATACTGGAACTTGTTCTCTGAAACATGGAAGTTGGTAGCTAGTGGCTCCAGAAACAAAATCTTTAAAAGAGTCAAGTTAGTGGACGCTATCATCGCGGTATTCAAATCATCGCAGGATCAACTTCTCTTCAGTGAGATTTTCCAGTTTATAACCTTGGTGAAAAAGGAGTTCTATATCGATATAGAGGATGCAGTGGCTGTTAGTTTGTTGAAACACTATTTAAAAGCGATAATTGTTGGTAAATTTCCTCAGAATTTGGTATATGAATGGTCTCAAACCATCAATGAACTCTATCAATTACCTAACCTTAATGTCAATTTTACAGTAACCAAGAAATCTTATTCTAGATTTGTGCAAGATTGTGTTCCCAGCTTGTTGCAAACATTGACAAACCCAGATTTGTCACAATCAATCCCTATTTTCAAGCAAATTCTTATTAAAGGATTGTATAATCAAGACATGATTACCCATTTAAAGTCTAACATAGACCAACTCCTAAAGTCAGCAAAAGATTTATCTGATAAAGAAATCAACGAACTCTTTGAGTTGAGTGTGCAAAATCTCTCCTCCAAAGAATTGGGAATATGTGAGGAATTGTTCATTTCTATAACATCCACCAAAAAATTCACAAGCCTCTCATCCAGTCTTTTAGAAAGATTGTCCAGAGTTAACAAAACTTTATCTACCGAATTTTTTCAAAAAATCTATACTAGTGAGTTCGATGAAAAGGTTGCTAACTCAAAAATTGATTGGGACTTAATTAGCCACTTGCTTAATTTGGATATAGAATTGACCATCAAATACGCCCTCCCCATTATTAATCATGTGTCATCTACCAATGATAGAGACCTTATCTTCAAAATAGGAAAAAGTATCTTACACTCATACTTGAAAGGTAGAGAATTGAATCAATTCTTTTTGACAGTATGGCCCCCAGCAATTGAAAAATCATTAGTATGGCAAGATTCTGAGTTTATTGCTTTTGTGGCCAACGCTATTGACGATTTCTCCACCAGCCAATTAACCACATTGGTGCAAGAATTATTTTCGAGCTTTTCGAAACAACCAGAGTTGCTTTTACCTCAAATGGTGGCAATCTCAAAAGGTCTTGTTCTGTGCTCAAGTGTTAAGGCTGAATCTATAAAAACAATCCTTGTCGAAAATAAAGAATTTTTCAATTCTAATCAAGAACAATTCTGGGAATTAAGATACTACCTTTTATGTTTGTACGACTCCTCATTATTAGATGAGGGATTGAAAGGTAATTCAATTTTTTATTATTATAGTACTTTCAGATTGATTGAGTTGGGCTCTAGTGTACCTAATTTCGAAAACATTGCATCCAATTTCATCAAGTTTTTAAAGTCAAATCCATCTCATATAAGTTTCATTTTGAACAGATGGTGTATCATAATCGAACAGTTTTTCAGCCAAGAATTATCATACAAATTTGTTGAATTGATATTTTCCAAGCTTTCCCAAGAGATAGTCCAACAATACTTGATTGATGCAGATATCATATACGAACAGAAACAGCTCACCTCCAACATCATCAAATACTTGAACAACTATGTTGAAAAGGAATTGTCGTTGATTCAATTAATACAATATATCCCAGTCCAATGTTATGATAGATCATTGAAAAAATCAACCATGGAAATTCTTTACAAGGTTGCAATTTCTAACGAAGAATTGGAAAATAATGTCAATTCCAGAAGAGCCATCAGTCATTTGTTGAAGTCTCCATCATTCAAATCTACACTAGAGATGGATTTTAAGGCATGCTTGAAGTTGTTGGAAACCTCTTCAAAGGAATCTAGGGACTTGTCTTTTGAAATCCTTCAAATCATTTGGATTCATCACTTGCAACAGGTGAATGTCAAAGAACACGAAACATACATCAATGACTCCTTGAAAAGACTAATGAAAAATTTCGAGAAATTTTCTCCTAAAAAGAACCAAGAATCACTGGTTTTACAAGCTGCATATATCATAATCTCCAGTCTGGACTTCGAAAGTATTAATGAAAATTCGTTAAGGGATACTTTGAATGAATTGGTAACTAAATTTTACTCGGGAATTGAAAAGGCATTATTATTCAACATTTCCAAATCCAACTTTGATCTCGAAAACGTAAACTGGTTATTGAAAACATTACTCAATCCTAAAGCAAATCTTGATAATTCAATAGTATTGAATTTGGTGAAACAAGTTGGAAGTAAAATCAAGGATTTCGAAAATTCTGAGAGAGTCAAAGAAAGTTTATTCAAAATCATTTGTAAAGTATCTTCCTCCAAGGATTCATTTTACATCCTCAGTCTTTTCTATATCCTAATTACTGATAAGGTGAACATCAATCAAGATTTAGAGAAATACTTGGGCACATTGAACGAACAAGAGTTTGAGCAATCATATAACTTCATTTCTCAATCATTCACGTTTGACTCTGAGCATCAAGAATTCATTCCAATTCTTTGTGCTTTTTTGAGAGCATCAAAGAAAGAGTATTCATTTACTCACCACTTGGTTAACCAAATCTTATCAAAGATTCTTTCTAATTTCGAACAATTGAGCTATGAATCACATTTGCTTATATTGTCTTCTATCAAATCAAGCTTGAGTGATATGACTTGGTTATTTAATCAGTATGGAATTGAATCTTTGGTAACTTTGGTATCAAAATCGGGACCACTTCTCACCTCAAACAAATTCACGGAATCACAAATAATAGAGTTGTATATTTTAGCCACACAGGTGATGTCCCATATCTTGTTGTTCCATCGTTATAAGTTATCATCTCGTCACCATATCATTATCAATTCCTTCGTTGCATTGTTAACTCCATTATCATCCAAACAAGATACCTGCTTGAATTCTAATAAGGAAGCAGCATCTTCGTTTTCCAGATTGATATCTAATTTATGTGAACCTCCAGTAACAATGTCAAGAGATCAACTAATACACTCTCTTAATTCAGCAACGGCTTTGGCCAAAAGGGCTTTGAGAAAACATGTTCCAATTTTGTTAATCAACTACATCTATTTGGCATTAAAATATAATTTCAAAAGTACCATCAATGATGAGATTATGAGTGGAATCTACAGTATATTCGATGTTATCAGTAGCAATGAATTACAATTGGTTAGTTCAAGTTTAGACGTTCCAGGAAAAGCATTTTATCGTACATTGTATGGAAACTACAAGGACTTTGGTAAATGGAAAGATCAATAGTATATCAGTCAAATAGTCTACTTCAATACTATATACTTGATATTTTAATATATATTACACAACCTAGTGACGACTGTCACTTTGTTCCAAACTTGCATAGAAACGGTATTCATTGTTGAAAAACAACTTGCCTAAGTTCTTTCTTATGGATTTGGATATATGTCTCATGAAATCCCATACCTTTTCTTCTAAAAGTTCACTTTGAAGTTCTTGTTGATGATCGTGATGCAAGTAATGTGAGGTATATTCATACCTCAAAATATCTTTTCTAGTAAGCAACCCTACCAAAGTTCCCTCCTTTTCCACTAGAATATATCTTGGGCCAAGCTTGACGAATATTTCTAGGACATACTCTAAGGGAACGTCGATATTGATTGTCAAGGGAGACTGATTGATGATTGATTTGAAGTCAATTGCTATAGAGCTTATTGTATTGTTAGTGCTGAATGAACATGGTGTATCATCTCCAACCCCCTCGTAGTCTCTCAAAATATATTCCAAATCTGATCTTGATACAAACCCACTAATTTTAGGATTTGTTGAAGATTTAATAATCGGGAATCCACGATAAGTAGTTTTACTCAAAGTACTTTTCAATTGTCCTAAACTGAAATCTTCAATGGAATTCTCTGTGAATGCTACTATCACAGAACTCATAGCGCTTTCCACAGTTGTATTAAAAATAAATTCTTCTTTAGAATCAATGAGTGGGAGTCCATTGAATTTGATCATTTGATCAGCAATTCCCCCTTTACCCCATTTATCGTTGATACTTTTGGTGATGGCAACCACAATCATTGTCGGTATAATATATCTTAAAGCTCCAGTTAATTCAAACATGATAATGACCACAGTCACAGACAAATGAGTTATACCACTTAAAGCACTAGCAGCTCCCAAAAATGCATAAGTTCCAGGAATAATACATTTTCCGTTGGCAGAACAAGTTGCAAAAAGAGATGAGTCTGGATATTTCCGGTAAAGACCATCCACTAAAATCCCTAAAGCTCTTCCAAAAGTAGCACCAGCTGCCATAGAAGGAACAAAAATACCTGCGGGTACTTTGCACCCATAAGTAATAATAGTGAGTCCCATTCTTGCGACAGTTGCGAATATCAATGACACCAAAAGAGAGACCTTCCTGGTGTTTGGGTCACAGAGGGCATTGGACGACTCTGCGTTGCATTCTTTAAACAACGTTTGCATTGATTCTGTCATATCGACTTTGAGGAATTGATTGAAGTAGGAAAAGGAGGCAGTGAATAACGACAAAATGAAAACTTCTCGGATAGCATAATTGCCCAAGTAACGTTTCCTGAACGAGACAACTTTGATATTAAGCTTGGATACCACGATTCCATACACTCCTCCAAATATTCCAATTAATATATATACTGGAATTTCAAAAAAGTGCCAATCAGTATCGTAAGTAACTTCGAACAAGACCAATTGGCCCGATCTGAATGGATTCATGGCTGCAAGGGTGATGACAGCCAAGAGTGAACAGAAATAAGATTTCCAGATGGTAGATAATTGGAATACCGACGAAATCTCTTCAATCGAAAATAGCACACCACCCATGGGTGATCCAAATGCTACAGCAACACCAGCCGCTGCTGTTGCAGTCAAAAACTCTCGAGCTTTAGAAGCACTCTTTCGATATTTGGGAATAAGTCCTGCTATAGTATTCCCCACACAAACGGCATAATGAACACTGGGGCCTTCTTTCCCCACACTAAGTCCTGAAGCTATGGCCAATGGCAAACCAATACTTTTAATAAACAAGGTCCAGCCTCCCAAAAATCCCTCCACCACAAATCCAGACACGATACACTTGATTTCCGAGATCCCCGAGCCTGCTGCCGAAGGGGCATATTTCTTGACCAAAATCGCAGCTGTGAATGAAAACACCAACGAGATGGTGACGTAGGCCAAGTAATTAATGGGACCATAGTGGGACCATTCCACCCAGGATGAACAATGCTCTTCGTCTTGATTCCAGCAACAGAATGATTTGCTAAGGTAAAAGCCGTTACGGCAATGGCCATTTCTGATGGATGCCAACCAAGCAGTGATGATATTAAGAATGGCTGCTATAAGACCAATGACAATCCCCATAGTAGCTAGCACGAGCCAGTTTTGAGTGGATGAAATAAGGCGCTGTTTAAGCGACACAGCTGCCTTCTGTTTGAGGAGTCTCTTGCGATGTTCGTCCAACTCGTCCTCGACCCAGTCGATGGTTCGAAAGTCGTCGAACCGTTTTACCTGGTGGATCTCAGTCTGATGAGGCCAGTGCCCCGTGTTGGATCGAAGAGTCGGGATTTCTTCAAGGGGTATGTCCATCACGTTGTGGTTGTGGTTGTTAGATCAATATGATAATATATCAAAAAGTGAGAGTGATAACGAAGAAAGATAAGTGCAACCACACACTTAATGAGTCAATTTATAATTGAGTAAATGACATTTTGCAAATCTAGTGAAATTAAGAAAGGCGTAGTTACGAATTAATACATAACAGCAAGTGTTATTATAAGACAATGATTTATATGGTACGGCGTACCAATTGATCAGTGCGATTCGTAAACGTTAACATTTTTAAAATACGAAACGTTAAGTTGATGGTATGGACTTTAATACATATCGGCATGGATTTATTGAGAAACAACCTGGTTGGTGAAATTTCACAATTGCTATATTCTGGAGTAGTCGGGCCATACCTTGATTAAGTCATATCCATGGTTGCCCTGATCAACATAGAATTGTGTGAGTACTAACTAATCCAAACAGCAAATTTATCATTTTGGCCGATCCATTTTACGAGAAATTGATCTCTCTTAAATGTTGCCTAATTGTCTTGTATTGTACTTGTTCTGCTAATAATGTGTTTTAAATGTTTTTCTCACATTTCAGATTCTAAGGCCCAAACTTGATAGTTTTTTTGGAAATCTTGCAAATTCAAACAAATAAAATATTGAGAATTTGCTTGATTTTATGCCCATACTCAATCTCCTAAGAGTTCCATTCGTTTTGGAACAAATTTATCTAATTAATCTTATTAGTGTATTAGTCTATGTAAAATGATTTGACTTTGTTTGATATTATTATAAGTCATGTGTAGCATATGTTAGTTGAAAATGATATGATAAGAATTATTGCATATGTCAATATGTTTGTTATTAAAGATGAGAATGATTCAAGAAACCCAATACGTTGCTTCTAAGATTCGCAACAAGGCCGTCGAAATTGTCAAAGCCGTCTTCAAACTTATGGTCAAAGTAGCTAAGCACAAGGTTGAGCCCCCCAAATTCTGTGGATATTACATTTAACATAAAGTCTGTAGCAGGTGGTGAAATATCCTGAGCAAATACTAAGTTGGTCACAGTCCAAGTTTTGTATATAGGAAATTTAATAAAACCTAAGTTTGACAACTTTAAAGTGTCTTGTCTTTCTGGAATCATTTGTGCTTCAAAAAATTGGGAGTTATTTGATGAGTGCAGCTCTGGACTACGAAAATGATAGAAGCTATCCATATGAGTTCTGACCTTAAGATGCTCCAACAAATTCTTATTTATTTTCTTCACAAGACCCCAAGAGAATACAGTATTTGGTTCAATAACTTGGGCAAATCCGGTATGTGCAGATGTACCAAGTATCTTATAATGACTATCTTCTAGAATTGACTGGTACTCAGACAGAGCCAATTTTGGATCCATAAACCTTCTTAGTGCCAATGCAATTTTGTTTGTAGTGTAGTGGGATTTCCCATACACTGGCTGTAAAGTACATGATATCACCGTTTCAAGGTAAGCAGTTAAGGTGACTGCTTCCTTTTTGCATGTGGCTAAAATTTGCTTTGTTTCCTGAGGATCGAAATTAATTAACTTGAATGCAATAGTAAAATCCTTCGTTGTAGCAAACCTACCTGGCCATTTTGGATAGTCTGATACGAACGTACCACTTTGTGGAGGTTGTGGTTCGGGTAAAAAATCATCAACTGGTGGAGGAAGAGAATTTTTGATTTTATCCACATCTCTTTCATAATTAAAGATTGAAGTTTTGGAACCGTTTTGATCAAAGGGACCATAATTTGAGATAACACTTTCTGAATTCTCTTCCACAATGGATAAATTTTCAACAAGAATTTCATGGAAATAGTTACCAACTAGCCCATCAGCTATAGTGTGTTCTAAAACCACGCACAAATTTCTCTTACCAATTAAAATGACTTTAAACAAGGGTTTGTTATCCAAAAAATCGAATTGAAACGAGTTTGCAAACTTCATAAATTTTTCATTGACTACCCCGTTCGTGAGATATGTTTTTTCGGGTACTTGTACAAGTATATCCTCAATCAACACCACTTTCAAAGGTTCATAAATATGAGTGGTCCCTTTTTTCACCACATTGCACACCAACAAATGATAATCAAGAACCGTCTTTCGGAGAGCTCTACAGAGAAGTCCAAAAGATATCTCATTGGAATAGGTACCGGTCACCTGGAACGACTTGTAGAAACCACTGGCATTTCGTGATCTATAGAAATGCTCAGAGTTACTGAGAGGGCGAGTGATGATCATTAGGGCAATATATAGCCTTATACTTGAACGATATTCATTGATTTATGTATCTATTGAGTCGTGTGGCTACTTATGACTCGCTATGACTCCTATTCGCGATATCTGAATTAGTCATCAGAAGTCCTCCTTTAATCGGGTTAAGGACCCTTACACCGTTTCGTATTTCAAAAAAATACCTTCCGTTAACTTTGAATGATCCTCAGCATTTACCTGCTATAAAATCTTCTCCAGTACTTCGAAAACTTGGATAGTTGGAAAGAAGCTGGAGATACACGCCGGGAGCTTATCAAGGGACAATTCCAAAGTTTAAAGGGCCCATCATTTTTTCCATTGGATGAAACGAATGAATATTCTTAAAGCTTGACTCACTCTTCTTCCTGCATGTGGCGGCACTTGAAGTTAAAACTTGTCAGAATGCTTGTCGTCCATCACTAGCGACATTACTACTCAATTTATTATATTGACACCAATGTCTCTGTCATAATCTTATTATGAAAAATATTCTACTATTATTCAATTTATTATTATTATTATTATTATTATCAATTGTCGTATTGATATCTATGAATCTATAGATTTTCATGCAATCATTCAACTGTTACGTTTCAGATGAACGCTTTGGCTAACAATGATAGCAATCATTTCTTGTACAGGTTTAGGTTTTTTGATGACATCTTATAACCTTCTTATTACAACTGTGAACATAGTCATTATTGCAATACTAACAGGGATACATGTAGTTTAACTATATATTTAATATTTGTTAGTTATTTTTGCTTGTCAAACATTTTGCACTAGGTCAGTAACTAGTCAACAGGTTCAAAATATAGGCGTTGTTCAGATAACGGATAAAGAGTTCAAGAGGAACGTGGAAACGCTTATAAGAACGTGGGAAGGCTTGGAACGTCAAAGAGTAGTATATAAAGACACAGAAATGTTAGTTAGAACGAGTAAGGGTTTTTTTTTTTAGTGGTTTTATCTATCAGTTGCTTAGATCTAATAAAGGCCCGGAACGGTATTAGTACTTAGTTAATAAGAAGTTGTTAAGTCGTTTCCAAAGAATAATCGCTACCGAAGGACATAGTCAAGGTTAGACTATATTACACAGGCTAACTAAGGAACGAGCCGTTAAAATCATCACTCTTCTTCCTGCATGTGGCCGCCCCTAGCTATAAGGTGACCATTGCTCTCGTAATTTACAGGGGCTACTGACGTAATCCGGGGGCAATATATTGACACCAATGCCTTTCATCAGTAAGTATGTCTAACTCTTCACAACCTTCACTAACCACAGTTCCTGCATCCATAAAACTAGCTCTTACAATTGGTGCTGTGACCGGTGCCACCGTGGCCCTCATTGCAAACCGTGACCACGTCTTAGAAGCAGCCGAAACCATGTTTGAGAACGGAGCCCGTTTCTGTAGAAACCAGTTGGAAAAGTCCCGAAAGAGCAAGATGTTTGCTGATGCACACGAGGATAGCTATTTTGCCAATCAGAATATTGAATATGAGGAAGTAAGTGACTCGAGTGATGATGAACTGAATACAGAGACCGATTTTGCAACTACACCTGAAGGCTCTGACTTTTACCCCAGTGACGATGAGAACGAAGAAGTAGAATTGAGAAGAAGAAGGATGTCTGACGAGGTTAAGGAGTACTATGTGGAGGTAGATTAACTATACCACTTAATGATTGAATGATAAGTTTTACAACAGTCCCGATTATTTTATAAATTGATAATATTCGATCAAAGACAGTAACATATTGGGATCATTTTCATAACACTACACATTGAGGCAGTGGTCAGACTATGACTTGCATGATCTTGCAAATTGAGGAATGGGAAGACTCCCACCTTACATTAGCCTATTCGATTTATCGTTCGATTACTATATATATCATAAATTCATAAACACTGTTCCAACCCCTTGTAGACGGTTCATGGCCCTAGCTCATAACTGCAAGCACTATAACCAATACAAATATGGTCAATGCAATGAGAATAATACAACTCCACCGACTTTTGGCTTTCTGGTATTCATGTGCCTTTGTAAGTTCTTTCAGAGCCAGTTGGGTATTGCCATGTAATTGTAAGATATTGTCCTCAACATTGTCTAACTGTTCTCCTTGTTGGTTTACCAACGCTCCTAAATCTTTGAATATAGAATTGACCTCCATAATGCCCTCGGAAACCTGGTTAATTTCTCGGTTCCGTTGCTCCGTAAGTAATAAATGATATTGAAGATCCGTCTCGCTAACCTCCTCTTCTTCTCTCTGAATCTGTTCTTGGATTTGTTCTTGAGACCGGGTTTGCTCCTCAATTAACGGGGTATTTTCCGTTGGCACCGCAGCTTCTTTTACTGGAATGGCCCGCTTTTTCTCATTGTAAATCCGTATGGCCCGTTGGAACTGTGAGTGGAGCTGATTGAATTCACTAACCAACCTCTCCTTAATCACAACCTGTCGGTTGGATATCTCAAGTTTGGGCTTGTCTCCTTCATCACTCTGTTGGTTCAGCTTCTTGTTGATAAGTTGTGACAAGTTCAGCACCAATATCTCAATCGCCTTCTCCAACTGAGTGATTCTCCCTATAAGCTCGTCTACGCTGGTTCTCAATTGGACAGAATCTCTTCGTGAACCAACTTGCTTTCTTTGGACCTCGAGTTGTTGTACGAAACCTCCCAAAACTTGAAGCTGTTTGGAGGTGTTGGAGATGATGGCATCCAAGTCGGTTTGGGGAGTGGATTGAACTTCTTGCGGAGTGTTTTGGGCTTCCAAGTCGTAGTTGGCAAACGACATGATGGTAAGTATTATGATTGATAGTCGCACTTCCGTTTTGGGAAGGAATATGAGGCTTTTGATGTTTTGAGAAAATTGACTGGATAATTAAAGTGAAGGAAGTTAGGGGTGTTGATAAGAATATCCTGCTTGCTCGGATTGTCATTGGTAATATTTCTTTTATTGACAAGCTTCGAGTTTCCTGTATTTTTTTTTTTATGGGCCCCACCTTCCTATGCACATTTACAAGCAGGAAAATTGTCTCGGTAATCTTACCTACTTCCATTCCAAAGGTTAACAAGACTTATCGAATTTTCCCAATACTAGCTTTATTTAAACGTCTGTAGTTCCGTAAATTGTCAGTAAGATGAAATTCTCTCAAAAACTTGCTTGTACAATTTTATTTTACTGTGCTTTGGTTAGTGCTGCTCCTGTCGAATCTCTTTCTCAGGAAGTTGCCTCAGTTGGATATCCTATTGAAAATGCTACTGCTCCAGTTTTGATTCCATTTTCTTCTCCACTCACTGTCTTTACTGCCAACCCTCAACTTGACCACTTGTTAGAAAATCTCAAGACTTCGGGTTTAGCCAATCGTCTTATCACTGCCATTTTGGAGGATCGTCAAGTTCTCGACTTGAGTGCGGAGGCCACCATTATGGTCTTAGAATCAGGAATTATCAACTTGACTGATTTGTTTATTGCCCTTCAAAAGTCAGGTTTAGTACTTCAATTATTGGAAGCTTCTTTGGATGACCCCGATATTTTCCCAGGATTAATTGAGCTCACCAAAGCTTTATTAAAAGAAAACCTTTCAACCATTAAGGATGATGAGTGGACTATTCTTCCTTTTTCAAATGCCACTAATGTTCTGGAAACTATGCTTCAATCTGCTCCAGTGACTGATTTACCTGTTGAGAGAGTTGATGCTCCCAGTGTTGAATTGAACAAGAGAGAATCGGAACTTCTTAATGAATTGTTTGCTTCACTTGTTGAATCTGGATTGGCCGTCTCTCTCATTCAACATTTGCTTACAGACCCTACTCTTGCCGAACCTTCCGCTCATTTCCTTACCGTGATCCTCAGATCTGGCGCCATCTCCATTAAGGAGGTCTTGCAAGCTTTGAAAGAGTCGAACCTTATTTTCGACTTGTTAAAGGACATTTTGCAAGACAAGGAATTGTTGCGAAAACTCCGCAAAATGATCATTGAAAGAATCGCCCGCGGTATCATTCCTGGTAAGATTTTGGATCGTATTGGCAAACACCTCGGTAAGGGTCATTAGATCAGATAGGTGAATAGTTTTATTTAGGATAATGTTTTAATTTTATATAATAGTTTTTAATCCTTAAGGTCTCAGCAACCTGATTTTGATAAAGCTTTGCAAGTAATTCAAAAAATTTATTTATGGAAAAAGTAAACTGAAAATTAGACTTTCGATGGTCACCAGAATATAATTATAGATCATGGTGGTATTAAGTTGAGACGTGCTATTCCAATAACAGGTGCTACCTGAGTTATCTTCACCTCCTTGCATATAGCTTCAAGATTGTCTTTGGGCCATCAAGTAGACCTTTGAAATTTCGAAAGAGGACAAACTCCTTTGTTTTACTGGTAAAGGATGTTTTGTGCTCGAATCACATCTGGGATTATTTCTGATAGAATTAGGGCCCACAAGTGATATAACAAGTATATTTGGGTCGCACCCTACCACTTCCAGCCTAACTATCACCTGTACCAGAACTGTAGATGATCTACCTATAATAAATTATTCTTTACACTTAACTTATTTAAAGATGGTCATGCGAATTCTTGGTGAGACTGAATTGGACATAGATATACAGATGATGCTAAGACCTTTACCTTTATACTTCTAATTTGTCGGAGTAGATTCAAAATAAACACACTGTTAACTCTAAAACTCATGCTCCTTGAAATTTCCAGTACAAGGATTAGATTCCAGCAAGAAACTTTTCTACATCACAGTACAATGAAAACCGCCGGAACCCTTACGAGAGATAATTTAAGCACCCACTAGCACCCAGTTTAGTTCAGTTCTCGCATGTATTCGCTGGCTCTCTTAAAAGTTCATCCATAATTCCTCAGAAGATATTCTCAAGCACCGATAGGGCCTCGTTTTGGCCCTTTTTGAGCCTGCCTTGTTATGGGTTTACTATATAATCTTGATCGGCACGCGCCTGAGATGATACGCAGCCAAAACGGATTTTATAAGACGCGTCGCGTCAACTCATATCATCTCATTTACTCACCTTTCATTTCTCTCCTTCACCACCATGCTGTCTAGATCGCTCAAAAGAGACAAGCTAAACCAGCTTATTCAAGCCAGAAAAGCTGGTACCAGTAGAGTGTTGTCAGATACTGAAGACAATGGAGCAATTTACGATGAGGTTGATGATGAAACTTACAGACAAACTAAACGAGATCAACTTATGAACGACGACTTTATTGTTGATGACGATGGTGAGGGGTATGTCGATAACGGTGTTGATGAATGGGACGACTCTACGCGTCCCAATTACTACTCAGACGAAGAGGAATCGGTTGGTAAGAAAAGATCCAGAAAACAAAAACCGGTCAAGGTGGCCAAGACTGCTCAGATAAACAATTTCTTCAAACCAGCAGCAGGTACTGTCACCACCAAGAAGCTCGATACCAATATTGACGATATTCTTGATAATTTCGAGGATTCGGTTCCTCATAAAAAAGCCAAAAAGGAGCCGGTTAATATGTTCACCACTAAAACAGCCACTAAAAAGAAGACCAAAAAGTCTGTGTTCAATTTCTCCACAACAGTAAAGAGAGAAAAATCGTCTCTGGTAGTGCTGGACTATGCCAATGATACAATGGACACCTCCATGAGTATTCATGACCAACCTTCATCTCCGATTAAGAAGGTGGACCTGGAAGAACCCAGTGAAAAGGAAAATATTGACCCCGTTCAAGACTCGAAAAATCAACCAAGCCCTGTACCCAATGCAGAAGAATCCGATTCCGACGAAGAAATTGTCACTAGAAGACCAAGAGCATCAGGTCCTAATAGAAATAATCTCAGCAATATCTCCTCAGTCAAAGCATCAGATCTTCCATCGTCTTCGCCATTAAAATCTAATTACAAATCGCATTCACAAGCCATTCATACCGAGAAGTTAGATCCTTCTACTTTCATTAATAGTGAAGATGCTTCAGATTCATTCAAAATGTTTTGGTTGGATTACTGTGAAGTCGATAGCTCATTGCTCTTGTTTGGAAAGGTCTTGACTAAAGAAGGCGACCTCGTTTCTGGAGTAGTCCAAGTAAATGGGATTTCTCGAGAATTATATTTTCTCCCTAGACCATACCGAGTCATAGATGGGGAAGAGGATACCAGTGATCCAGTGGGTCCTATGGATGTACATGAAGAATTGGCTCCATTACTTATGGATAAGTTTGATTTAGATCATATTAAAGCTAAACCAGAAAAAATGAAATATGCATTTGAACTCCCAGATATTCCCAAGGAAACTGACTACTTAAAGGTATTGTTACCATTTAAAACTTCTAAAAACCGCAATTTGACATTGCCATCGACATTACTGGGTCAAACCTTTAGCCATGTATTTGGAGGTAATTCAAAAATCTTCGAAGAACTTGTTTTACAAAGAAATATTATGGGTCCATGCTGGTTGGAAATTTCCAAAGGAAATTTTGGAGCCATCCAAAATACCTCACATTGTCAAGTTGAAGTTTCCATCGATTCTCCTAATTTACTCAAGCCTATAATTGAAAAAGCACCTGCTCCACCTAATTTAACCGTCCTGTCAATTGCAGTGCAAACAGTTATGGACTCCAAAAAGTCAAAGCAAGAAATTGTTGCTGTATCCATAGCCACTTATTATAATCTTGCACAGGACTCGCCTATTGATGAAAAACTTCAACCAGATGATTTGATTACGTTTATGAGACCCGTGGATTCGGTCTCTCATCCCCCAGGCTTGGAGGCATTGGCTCAAAAGCAAGGATTCAATTTAAAAACATGTCCAAATGAAAAGGTTTTACTTAATGCTGTTTCTGCTATTATAAAAAGATCGGATCCAGATGTATTCATTGGACACAAATTGGAAGATATCTCCTTGGACGTGTTAATCCTGAGAATGTACGATTTGAAGGTTGACACTTGGTCCACATTTGGACGTCGTAATAGAAAAGTTTGGCCTCAATCTTTTGCTCAAAATCTTGCTGGAAGTAATAAAGCATTTCAAATTCGAGAAATTTTCCAAGGAAGACTTCTATGCGATATTGCAAATGAATTGGGTCAATCTTTGACTCCCAAGTGTCTCACCTGGGAATTGCCCGAAATTTATCAGGTTGTTTGTGGAAAGGATTTGAAACCCACTGAAATTAATTACGCTAACACCAATTTCAAAGAAAACGTAAGTATGATTTTAATGGGATTAAATGAAAATGCCAAAAATGTTAAAGTCACAGCCGAAATTGCGTTTAACTTACAAATTTTATCTTTATCCAAGCAATTAACCAACATTGCTGGTAACGCTTGGTCTCACACTTTAGGGGGTACAAGAGCTGGTAGAAATGAGTTTATTTTATTACATGAATTCAAAAGAAATAATTATATTGTACCTGATAAAGAAACCCAAGCCAAAAGACGTCAAGCTAAAGATGAAGAGGGTGCACCCAAGAGATCTAAATATCAGGGTGGTTTGGTTTTTGAACCAGAAAAGGGATTACACAAGAATTATGTCTTGGTTATGGATTTCAACTCGTTGTACCCAAGTATTATTCAAGAATACAATATTTGTTTTACAACTGTTGACAGAGATGATTACAATAGAAATCCCAGTGATGAAACTGAAAGAATTACTACCATTCCTGAAAAAGATGCCAGTGCTGGTGTGTTACCCAGATTATTGAATACTTTAGTCACTCGTCGTCGTGAAGTGAAGAAGCTTTTGAAAGACCCTAAAAACACTCCATTTCAAAAGGCTCAGTATGATATCAAACAACAAGCATTAAAATTGACCGCTAATTCCATGTATGGTTGTCTTGGTTATGAATACTCCAGATTTTTTGCTCGTCCATTGGCGTCTTTGGTTACTAATAAAGGTAGAGAAATTCTTATGGATACAAGACAACTAGCAGAATCTGTGGGGTTAAGAGTCTTGTATGGTGATACTGATTCGGTTATGATTGATACCGGTGCAGACAATTATGAGGATGCCATAAAAGTGGGTGAAGCATTCAAAATCCTGGTCAATGAAAGGTATAAATTATTGGAAATTGATATTGATAATGTTTTCAAAAGATTATTATTACATGCCAAGAAGAAGTATGCTGCTTTAAATGTTACCATTAACAAAAATACCAAACACGAAGAAACTGCCATTGAAATCAAGGGTTTGGATATGAGACGTCGTGAATATTGTCAGCTCTCAAAAGATATTTCGATGTTTATTTTGAACCAATTGTTGTCTGATTTGGATCCCGATCAAGCTATGAACAAAATCTGTGAATATTTGGAGTTAACTTCCAACCAAATCAAGAACAATGAAATTAAGATTGATAAATTCAGAATTAGTAACAGACTTTCTAAGGATCCCAAAGACTATGCTCAAGGTGCCAATATGCCTGCTGTTCAAGTGGCTTTAAGATTAAGAGCAGAAGGAAAAGTTGTCAAACTGGGAAATGTCATGTCCTTTGTTATTACCTCGACCACTGGTAAAGATGATAATAGTTCTCCAGCATCCAGAGCTAGGCCAATGCAAGAAATCATGAGAAACCTCTCCAGTTTTAGACCAGATCCCGAATTCTACTTGGAAAAACAAATAATGGGACCAGTAACCAGATTGGTTGAAAGAGTCGAAGGTGCAGATATATCAAGAATTGCTTTAGCTTTGGGATTGGATACTCGTAAATTCGGAGCCAAAGGTGAAGCGTCTTCCAATTTCGTTCCATTAGAATCCAATATTTCTGATGCTGACAGATTTATCAATTCCAGTTATTTGGTATTGGAATGTAACTGTGGAAACAGATTCAGATTTGGTGGAATAACTGCTTCAAGAAGTTACAAAGTCACTAGTACTGGAGTCAGCTGTTCTAAATGTCAGGCCACTTTCCCTACCCTCAAGCTTACTGCTCAATTAGAGAAAGCTATTAGAACTCATATTTCTTTGTACTATTCCGGTTGGCTTGTATGTGATGATAGTGCATGTGGACTCACTACTAGACAAATCTCAGTGTATGGAAAAAGATGTATTGGTCTTTCCGGTACAGCTCATGGCTGCAAGGGAGTGATGAATTTTAAGTACACTGACAAGGCACTTTATAATCAATTGTTATACTTTGAATCTATTTTTGACTTGGACAAAGCCAAACAATTGAAATTGAGACCAATTTACAATGCATATGATCTGGAACAGGCACCTGAACAATTGGCAACAGCTGGAATTGCTGCTTTAGCAGAGCAGAATAGGCACATGTTTGAGACTTGTCGAGGAGTAGTACAGAAATATTTGGCTGATTGTGGTAGACGTTATGTGAACATGGGAACGATTTTTGGGAGCTTGGGTTAGGAATACTTAATGTACAATGAAATATACGAATATTAATAAAGGATAGGTTAATACTTTTGGTGTAGTAATGAATGTGGAATTATCGGTTGTATACTAACTGTATCTCCATTCTGTGATTGGAGTACTAATGGAGGTACAGTATATCAATTAATATGAGGGTTAAAGGGAATAGATGTATAATGTGAATCTTTTACTAATGTTATATTCAAGGACAAAGTAGTCTCGAGTAATGTATATGAGATGAAGTAAAGTATACAATGGAACTACGATGGAAGCTTATATCTGATGCTTTTCTCGAAAGTGAGGATAAAGTTTTAGCTATTAAAGAAGTGGTAGAAAATGAAAGTTATTTCTTAATTTTTAGGTTGGATCACTGGATGTAAATGGGGTTGGTATTTAGACCACAGTGGGAAGTGATTATATATGGCAACATCTTTTAAGTGATGGTATCTATCATATAGTGATTAATGGTACCATCTGTCTCTTTGTAAAAGACCTTTCCTTCCAAACCATCTATCACTTTAGAAATGGAGTCATGGAGTTACAAGAAGAAATAGAAAATAAAGCTGATTAAAATGAAATGAAAGGAAACCAACAAAACTTGGTGATTTAAATTACAATTGCTAGTTTGGAGGATAAAGGCATACGCACTAAGGTCTAAAACCGTTATACTCTTATTACACCTCTTACTCCCATTAAAAACCAGTTACCTCTTTTCGTATACAAAATACCCATACGCCATCGCCAATTAAGCAATTTCTCCCTATTTGTTTCTCCCCAAAGCATTCCCCTTAAATATTACTCCTAATATCGCTACTACCTTTACCAGTAACCAAACTAACTCGAACTAATTGTCCCGCGCACAACCAAAATTCATTAACGAAAACAACACCACCAAATGCCGGACCAGTCTCGAATTCCCATGCTAACACCGCAACTTCTTGCTAGCCTAAACCCCCAACAGCTTCAGCAGTTCAAGAGCCACCCTCAGTTCCAGGAAATTATGAGAAATTACATCCAAAGACAGCAGGCAGTGGCCCAAGGACAACAAGGACAACCGATGGCCAATCCCTCACGAGCATCGGTAGGGGAGTATGGGAACCCTCAAATTCCACAGGGACCTATCCACGGTAGTGTTGGAGGCCAGGCACCACTTCCCCAGGCAGGCTTGGGGCCTCGTGGCGTACCTGGAGGAGCCCAGGGTATACCACCACAAGGATTAGGACCTCAGCAACCATATCCTCCAGTGGGAGGAGTGCACCCAGGTCTTCAACAACCAGTAAATAATCAGCTAGGTCCAGGAGTGCCAGGAGTGCCAGGGGTGCCTCCTGTCGGTCCAGGAGTAGGTGCTATGCTGCCACCCAAGCCCAATGTCCTTCCTCAGCAACAATTAGGAGGAGGCACAGTACCAGGACAATCTATCAGTGCGGTGGCAGCAGCAGCAGCTGCACGGAACCCCAACTTGCCTGCTCAGTTTACTCCTGAAGTCCTCAATAGCGTCCCCATGACCAATTTGACCAGTTTAAACCAATGGTCTGAAAAATTAAAGGCAGAAGGCAAGGAGGTGCCGGATGACGTGGTACACTATGAGAACATCATCTCAAAGGATCAAAAGTTTTTGACCGGATACTCTAAACAGCTTAACAGCAATAAGGCATTGATGGAACGCCTAGGTAAGGATATCACAGCCTATAACCACATCAAGCAGTTGCGGATGAATGCCATCAACGTCTCCAATAAGGGTCAATTCAACAATAGTATCTGGGGTGAGGGTTATCAAGGATATGCCAACGGTATCACCAATACGACCACCAAATTGGTGCTTCCGGAACGAGACTTGACCGATGACCAGATCAACGAACGAGTGATGAAAAATATCAATAAACCTCGAAATTTGGTACCTATCCGGTTGTGTTTTGATCTCGAAAGAGACAGGTTTAAGTTGAGGGACACTTTCTTATGGGATTTGAATGAGGAAGTGTTGACGGTGGAGGCATTTGCCAAGCAATTGGTGGACGATTATAAACTTGTTCCTCATAACTTTCAAGACATTGTTGCTGCCACAATTAGAGAGCAAATCAATGACTACCAGAAGAATCCTACTAAAACTGCCGGGGAATTAAGAGTTCCCATCAAAATAGACGTTACTATTAATAATATCCAACTCACAGATCAATTCGAATGGGACTTGTTGAACTTTGAAGAAAACGACCCCGAAGACTTTGCCGTGATCATGTGTGAAGAATTAAATTTACCAGGGGAATTTACCACTGCAATTGCACACACCATCAGAGAACAAACCCAAATGTTCCACAAGACATTATTCCTGGTAGGATATAATTTCGACGGTAGTTCAGTTCAAGAAGAAGAAATTAGAACCCATTTGTTACCTGCATTGAGATTAGTATCTACCAATTATGAGTTGGTGGATGACTTTTTTTCCATTTTAAGAAATCCTTCCAATGTTTCTGATTATACACCATCATTGGTGAAATTAAGTCAGCTTGAAGTGGAAAGACTTGACAAAGAAATCGAAAGAGAAAGTCGTCGTAAAAGACGTCACTATGCCAATGAACTCGAACTCCCTGCTTCTGGTAGAGGTGCCGCATCTAGAAGGATGGCAATCCAAGCTGGTAGGGGAGGACCATCTCTTCCAGATCTTTCAGATTTGCCGAAAACTTTTAGGACTCCTGCACCCTCAAGTATCTTACCAGGAGCAGTGGATTTGGGTGTTCCAGACATTTATGAGTACACCGAAATTTACGCCAACAAAACTCAGATAAGAAATCCAAACTATAGAGCCAACCAACCTCCAATCAAGGACCAGGTGAGGTACCATCACGATCCTATTCTCCGCAGTCTTTTTGTGAGTATTAAATTGAGGAGATAGAGTCTATGTGTATATTATGTATATTATGGGATCAGAACTTTAATTTCCTATCGTAGTATACTATTGATACAAACTTGTCAAGTACGAAGCGCTAGTTAGTCATTTCATGTTGCTTGCACAGAGTGGTGAAGAACTAATATGAGAGAATGTCGGTCTGTCAAACAAATTAAGAAATATATAACCTTTATAAAAGGTTTTTTATTGAACCAGGGCCCAAATAAAAGTAGTAAAGAATCTATTCAATATTATCGAAGCAGAAATTTTGGATAGATTCAAAAGGTTTTTTGAAAGAAAGATATTCGTAAAGATTCCTGTCCATATAGAGTTCAAGTTAATGAATATATATTATCCAGAAATTACATTTAGAAAGATAAATGATGGAAATTTGGAGTCTAAAGAATTAGTTGAAAAATGTAAAAGATACTACATTGGTTATGTCAGTTGAACAGAAAAATTGTAATGTCAAAGTAGTAGAAAGTAATTTTTATATAATTGCTTAGAATTAAATAATATAATTCAAGTAAGCAGACCCTATAGTGTTAGATATAATCTTATACCTGTTGGCAGAAGAAAAGATAAATATCAACCTAAAAACCTTTCTGATACATAGTGATGATACCAAAAACAATTGTAAGTTTAATACCATTAGATTTAACATATGAAACTTATTCGTCAGATTCTATATCATACCTCAGTCGAGAGGTGAAACCAGAAATGGGCCTACTCACAGGGACGTAAGTCTCGACAAGTAAGCTTAGACAATTTGACTGATTATTCAACTGTACCATAGAAAGCCTCTATCAGAAAATGTATGGTCGTCTCTCTAGACAAATCAAGGTAGACTACTAGCTATTTAAATGTCCAGAACAATACTGATTCGTTTTCTTCTACCATGATAGGCGAGATCTCTGTGAGACAGAGGCTATTAGATTTCTTGAGTACGGCGTACAGTGTGGTGCAACAGCTGCTACAACATTGTCGTGGTTTCAGTATTATTATTTCTTTCTCAATTTAAATGTCCCATTCATGTTTTAAATCATACTTGAGCTTCTTCAAGCTCAAAAATTTCCTACTATCCATCTATGGTATTATTGATTCTAGGTGCTAAAATAAAATGCTAATGTTATCTTAAAGGGCCGCTAGAAATATTCCGCTAGACTCTGTAAAACCGAATTCGGTATAATATGTACCATTGTATCACAGTAAACTGAACCATTAGAATTCCCTCCTAGGTCACTGTTTAGGTTGAGCAGTTACACCCCTACACCCCGTCCCAATACACTATATAAACTGCTTAATATCCCTCTTCGCATCCGCATTTTTATCATTCTCTCTTCCAACCATTTCCTGCTCTGTTTTGGTACTTTCCAGGGTTTCCGTGCACTATCCAGGCTTAGACGCGAACTTACACATCACACCAAAATGGCCCCTCCTAAACACCAGATGGATACTCCCGAAAACGACCACCTCTTGGGATCCTTCGAGGGTGCCAAGGAGTACGACGAACAGCCTGAACTGGGGGTGGAGTCCGATGAGGATACTCGCTTGTTGGCAGCCAACGGGACTACCACTGCCAGCACCGCCTCCCAAATCGATCGAGATATTCACCAAGCTGTTGAAACAGAGTCCAGCATACTGAATCCATACCGTGAAGCATCATCTTCAAGCCTCAACGTTGGTTCCGAATCCAACGAAGGCGATTTGGAACTGCAACGCCCTCGAGATCTCACCACTAGGGAGAGAATCATTAATGTGTTCAATCATCTTGTACCTATAAAGCAAACTTACGAAAGAATCAATAACGGGATTACCACAGGAAGAATGCAAGCAAATGTACCTGGCCGATTCATTGGCCAAGGTACTGATGGTGTATTCAAAAACCTTATGGCTAAGCCTGATACAGACTCTCACAGACAAGAACAAGAGATTCATCCCCCCACATATGAAGAAGCAGCTGCAGATTCAACCCCGGAATACTGGGAGTCCACCGTCATATCACCCATGTACGAGGACGAAGTATTTGTTGAAGGTTTACCAGTGGGGAACCTTGCCAGTTTTGTGTGGAACGGCTTGGTGACAGTGGCATTTCAATTTGTTGGGTTTGTATTATGCTATTTACTTCACACATCACATGCTGCTAAACAAGGTTCGAGAGCTGGCTTGGGTATAACTCTTGTTATTAGCGGAATGGGAATGGTTCCTTCTAATTTTGGCCATGCAGATCAAGTACCAGAACGATACGTACCATTTGATCCTAACTCCTTTGACGTAAATGCACGTATCTCCGTCAAGTCAGATACAGTGGATACCTACAATTCGGGCTTACTTAGTCCTCATAAGCCCGATGATGTCAGTGCTCTCGGAATTAATAGAACCCCTTACTTTGCTTATGGCCTCTTAGCATTTGGAATTCTTGTTATCATAAAGTCAATTGTTGACTTTTATTGGGTCAAGCAAACAGAAAAGGTAATTTTGGCACCTCCACATGCATCGACCATTTCACAAAGCACTTGAGACTTTAAAGAAACCCCCATATTAACAATTGGTCATTCAGAATACATGGAGAGAATAGGATAACTTATAAAGGATTTAATGTGGTAGGTGATTGCAAGTGGCATAGATCAGAGGAGAACGCGGTATATGACGGATCAAAACAAGTGCATGAGGGACTTCAGTTCAGTAATAATTGTCCGAATGTTCAAACTAATTGGTAGTACGAACAACAACTGTGGGCCCCAAGAGGTCATGACAATAAGATAATATGCATACAAGTGTGTAGAATAAATAGGTTATGGTGTATATGAATATATACAAAGAATGAATTAGTTTAATAAGAATGTTGATCGTATTAAGTTGATGAAAAGTTTGATTGGAAGTCTGGGTCTCCTATAGGTTTTCTCTCAAAGAACGTAAAATGTTCACAATGGTAGCGTGGATACGAAATATTTATCAACTGAATTTCATATCATTTTCATCGAAATAGACCTTAATCGTGAATTCTCGACATCGACTTTGATTTTTCCTAATGTGTTGCTTTGATCAAATTAGAGGGTTAGACACTCTAGTTTAAAAGTACAATCATTTTCTCATATATGGTAAACACAATTCCTCCACTCAACACCAATCTTCCCAATCTTGGAGTGGCACCTTTCCAGAAGGTCAATAAGCCTTCATCCCTGAAGATCTTGACAAAACAGTCCAAAGTGGACTTGTATTTTTTCTCGGAGCCTAACGCCTGTATTCTAGTTTTGACAGTATCAATAGGCATAGTAGTATACACGGTGATGATTCCTGCAAGGGATCCAACTGCAAAAGTAGATACCGAGCTCAAAGGTTGGTTAGCAGGGGTTCCGGAGGCTTGTTGAATCATGGTTTTGATGGCATTATACGAACCCAAACGAACAGCCTGGTTAGAGGCTTGTCTCAATGAGACAGGCACAACTCCCGCGTAGATACCTTTTACTCCAAGATCACGACACAACTTAATGGTACCAGAAAACAAGCCGGATTGGTACTTTGGGTTGGGACTTTGTTTATCATCAATCAATGCAGTTTTGATGGCTTCAGCTGGAGTTACCGCTACCACTGATTCCAAAAGACCCGCACCTAATCCGGCAATGACACCTCTGGGACCAGAAAGCTTTCCATTCTTATCAGCCAAGAGGGCCTTGATGGAGTCGAAACCAAGAAATCTTACTGAGGCTTTGACAGTATTTCCCACAACAAAAGCAGGACATCCCACGTAGAGGGCACCCACACCTTGAGTTTTTGCAACATTGTAGATGAGAACCAAGGGATTTTTAGACGCCTTGGATGCCTTGTCTATCAACTGAAGACGAGTTTTGGCAAACTCGAACGGATAGGTAATAACACCTTCGATGGCTCCAGCAGTTCCCCCTGCAATGAAGGACTTGACTGGGTCGATTTTCTAAAGTTAGTATGAGAAATTCAAATAGTGAAGAGTAGTGGAACCATTGGAAGTAAAACGTAATCAGGATAGTGGTTGGTGGTACATTCAGGTTGAAAATAGAGAAGGATCTATCAGGAACCTTCAGGTTGAAAATGGAAAAGGATCTATCAGGAACGTGGTAATACAAAAGTATGCAATCATAGCAAACTGAAAAAGTATCAGATACTATCGTTGAATTGATTTCACTTGATCACATAGTAGTCTCGATCTATTCCTATGTGTTGTAACAATGTGTTTAGGTGGAGTTGAGCCATCATAAAAGCTTAATGTAGATTTCCATTGGAAGTAGTCGTAGTAGGATGATTTTCACTAACAATTGGATCCCTTCACTATGCTAATTCGCCCATCATCGAACACCTTCCACTTGAATCCCATTCCACTTTATATATCTGCTATCCTTTCTAACCGAATCAATAGAGTCAGATGACTCATAGAACGGCTGATGAAAGATTTGATGATTCAATCATGAAGTACAACCTTTCCGACTATTGTACCACTCCTGACACACAAGTAGATTTCAAGCATTTGGCAGTGTTCTAGCGTTGGGCCTCCAACAAGTTACTTCACATCTCTAACAGGCCATTGATTTGGTTCAACAAACACTGAGCCAACGAAACAAGCCCTTTGAACCCACTAAAGGCCCAAGTTGGTTTGGAAATAGGATGAAGACCACCCAACTGTGGTCCAGACTCTTCAAGACTTTTGTACATACCTTTTCTTTGGTACTCATGGTGAAGTAGAGATAATTTTCAGTTCCCTTTTTTGTCCGAAAACGGCCCGAGATTTGAATAGAGAGCAGCAGCTAGAGGTATAATAGAAATTACTGGTTGGGCACGAAAACTGGAGGTTGTTATAGAGGGTGAAAGTGAAGTTTTACTACCGCAAAACCGAAAGAGAGCTAGTGGAAATAGACGTCAAGATACCTCGTCACACATTCATAAACCCTGGAGTCCAAGTAATCATTGCGAGAATACTCAACGGGGTTGGAATAATTATTGCGAGTTAAGCCTACCAAATATTTGCTAATTTTCCAAAACGGCACTAACCAAGTTGTATCGTTTCCTTTTGAATCTCTGTAATTTCTCGAGCTCTGACTCAGTCAGACGTTATAGGTTAAGGCGAAGTAGAAAATAGTTGAGTGTAGGCTATGTTAGCTTTCAATTCCATGATCAATATTTGTCAAAAATTGGTTTTTCAGTCGGACTTTCCATTATACCTTCTAGATTCGGCTGAACTTGAAAACAATTTCCCTGGTGTTGCAAGTCTTCCCCACGGCTCTGTCGAACTTATTCAATATGTCATCACCTTTAATTAGTCAACATGAGATACTTTTTTGCAATATCCAAGAACATATTCTAGGATTATAGCCTCAGTGAGTTATTTCAATCTTCGTCTGTGTTTCTGAATATCGCCGCCCTCTTTGGCTTATATGACTCTAATGCACATTCCGCGAGTAGTCATAATTACTTACAAATATTAGCACTCTTAATAGACGAAAGATAATGAAAAAGACTTTACGTTATATCCTAATTTTTGACATGTCTATAGTAATTAACTAAATAACTCTATTGTGGCCTGCATTTTGATCTTAGATACCCAACTTGGAGATTCTTTTATTATCCAGATTAAAGGCCAAATGCTCGTCGATCTTATATCAAATCATCGAAATCGTCGTCATCGTCTTCATCATCGTCATCCGCATCTTGTTGAGCCAAGTTAGCATAGTACGCAGCCAAAGCATCCTGTTGATCTTTATCTTTGAGATCAGAGCTACCCACGTTATATGCTGGTTCTGGGGTTTGATTATTGGAGGATGTTTCGGTGTTGCCGGCATCAAGCTTAGAGTCCACGCCAGATTCTTGCTTGACTTCTGATTCTTCTTTGATGAATGGTGAACCCTCTTTGGAATCTTCATCATCGTTATCCAAACGTCCCAAAGTAGACTCGCCAACCGTACTGTTGGAATGCCATGAAGGAAGAGCGTTTTGTTCCAATTTTTCTCTTCTTCTCTCCTTTTCCATCTGTTCCCGTTCGTAATTCTCGTCGTCTGCAGTGATCGACACCCGTAACGTTGCCTGGGCCTTGGATGCAGCGTTTTGAAGTGATGAGGATAAGTTTTTGGCTCTGGCTCCTGACCGAGTGGGCAAGTTGTAAGTTGAGGAAGTACTTTGAGCTGGTATAGATTTCAATAATGCCAGTTCGAAGTCGTTGTCCTGGATGTTCGAGTCATCAATACGTTTCAAAAACCCAATGATAGGATCCACCTGCATCATCAACGTTTCAAGTCTAGCTTGACGTAAGGTGGCTTGTTGACTAGAATCGTCTTCCACCAACACTCCCTCACATACGTCACATATGAACGATGTTTTATCTTCACTCAATAGCGAAATAGCATCAAGCTGACTGATCTTCTTACCACACCGAGGACAAAGGTATCCTTGTGGATTCCCGTAACTGGACATCTCTTGTTTCAACAGATTGACCAACGAGTGAACTTTCCATTTGATAGAATCGATGGCTGCTGTGATGTGGATATAGAAGTAGGTTCTGGTGATGAGCCGCTGTTGTCCGTTCTCTTCTTTTTGGAGATACGGCACCAAAAGACGATCCTCCACAAGTTTATTGCAAAGAGCACGGAGCTCTTTCCGTTTGATGTTCAAAAGATGGATGAGATCGTCTTCTGAGAGCACCGAGTGGTGAAGCACGGCATCAAGGATGAGCACATATGGCGTCGAGTAGAAACCTCGAGACACGAACCTGATAAGGGAACGGATGGTGTCGTCCATGATGTGGTGAACTTGAAAAAATGAGCACACACTATAAGTTGAAATGTACCTGAAAATTGATTTTGCAATTTGGGATATTACTGGAATAAAGATTGGATTGGAATGTTTATGGGTAATAGATGTCACCAGTCTGATACGGTTGACATTGTAATGAAGAAAGGTAATACAGCTTACTTTATAAAAATCTTTGCAAAATATTTCCACTCTCAGACAAACACCTGAAAAAGTAGTTCATGAGGACGCAACATTTTCGTGAAGCTCCGGATTCCAACCAGAAGAATGAAATGGCCGCTTTGAATATCGATCAATCTCGCAGGATTGCATTTTGCAGATTCTCAACAACTCAAATCTGTCGTTCTTCCTTCTCTTGTTTTTGACATTTGGGAACCAAATCACCATCTTGGATACAAGGAATTTGAAGCATGGCTCAAAGTACAATCTCGTTTACCTGCAAATCGATATGCTCTACAAAATTTTGAATTTATATCTGATAGTATTACCATTATTCTTCGAGTGTACGATTCTTCATGCTAATGATCAAATCAAATCAGAGAACTTTGGTGGGATTTGGGTGACCTGTGCCAAGACTCACATGCAATCAACATGCTAGGCTTACGGGCTTCGGGGACATTCTATTATTTAGGCACAACGGAGGAAAAAGGTGAGATACGGAGTTGGACGCAGAGGGACGGAGAGATGAGAAAACCAACTCTTCATTACTCTTAGAAGCAGATCCAACTCGGCCAATAATGAGAATCCTCTGGTACTACCCGGGTTCTCACACCCGAAACCTTCTGATCGATCCTGGACCGTTTGGACGCGATCACCAACCCCATGGTATTGTTCCTAAGGCCGTCCGAATGGGGTAAAATCGCGGTCAGCCTATTGTTAAAATCTTCTCAGCAGGTGTATTAGCACTAATAGGGATAAGAAGCACCACGATAAGAGGCTGTACGGAGACAGAAAAGTGGGTAGGTAAAACTGTCAGTTTCACTGTAATAGCTCCTGGTAGTTGCTACTGGAGACGAAAACCTTCTCAGTCACCATTACGGTACCCTTAATCACCTTTAAAATAGACCCAAAATCAGCGCTCATTAATGCTGATTTGTTTTAAAGAACTAACAACAACGAAGTACTCGTAAGGTAGGTCCATGTTTTCTGTTAATCAGGTTCATGATTTTTACAAGATCATTTTATCTGTTGAAATGGAAGAGAAAATATGGGTGATTTTCTAGAACACTACATTTAAAGATAATCAGAGTTGAGACACTAATTCGGGAGTCTTCACAGTTGCACAGTCGTATTAGCACAATCAATCATAGCTAAGTAGACGTTGATTTCCCACAACTAGTAAAATACTACTCTGTCACTCTCCTAAACTATTCGCACCATCCTTTGCCAATTCACACAACCCCTCAGTTTGGCACCTGAAATTACTCTCAAGTTTCCGCATTAAAACCTCAACGGTGTGACCACAACTCTCTTAAACTACTCGATAGCATACTCACTACTATACCCAGACCCCACCACACTAAAACAGTGTTATTTTTCTGTCCTCGTAGCCATGTGCTTGCGTTGCTAATCAAAACGCCAGCGGCGTTTCATCGCGTTTCACGCGATGCGCGACGCGTTTCGCGACTTATAAACCTGCCATTCCCTACCCCCATCATCAGCCTTGCCAGTATTCATCGCGCGTGATGTCCACTGCTCCAGGCAACTTACTCTTCAATGCCAGGAGACCATTCCAAGACTTCTCCATACCTTCCCAAGATACGTCCCTCGAAACTCCTGTCACTCGAAAAAATTTTAAAATCACAACCCCTCCTCAATCGGTGGCCACCCGCAAAATGACCTACGATACTCCCGTCAAACCAGGCACTCAGGCTCCCATGGGCCGCTATGATCCGGGTATATCCTCGGTCAACCATGCTTCGGGTCCGTCCACTCTTGAAAACTCGCTGTCTCGCCTGGCACTTCTTTCTCCGGCGTTTTCCCTGCCCCAAAGACCCATCCATCCTTCCCTGCCTCCTTTGACGATTAATCCATCTTCACTGTTTACACTTCCTTCCGAAGATAAACCATCACGTCCACCAGCTAAAAAACCTAAAAAATCTAAGAAAGACGCAAAGGAAACCGTGTTCGATTTGGAATCACACGAAAAACCTCCCTACTCATATGCCACCTTGATTGGAATCTCCATTTTGAGCCACCAAGATAAACGACTCCCGTTATCACAGATCTACCAATGGATTTCTGACACTTTCAAGTACTACAAGCGTGAAGATGTGGGGTGGCAAAACTCCATTCGTCACAACCTCTCGCTTAATAAAGCATTTGTCAAGGGTGATAAGTCCAAAGATGGCAAGGGGCATTTCTGGTGCATCAAGCCAGGATATGAAGAACAATTCCTCAAGTCTCGTAGTGTAAAGAAGAGCTCGTACCATGAAGTAATGGATCAGATCAACCTAGTTCGCTCTAAACAAAAAGAAGAAACGAAACAATCGATGAACACCATTCCGTCATCCCCCAATACCGAGGCTATCACCTCCAACTATACCACTGATATCAATAAATCTCGCCTTAAACGTAAGAGATCTCCTGCCTCATACAATGAAGATAGTGAATATGACTACACCTATGACCAAGACGATGAAAAAGATCAAGAATTCAATCTGAAAAAACAGCACGTAAATGACAAATTAGGAGAACCATTTGGTCAATGGGAAGAAACTGCTCTTGTCAAAACCAATCCACCCCAATTTGTCATCACAGATTCCCCAAATAAACCTCTTTTGGCAGGAAAGAATCTTACCTACACTTCATCGTTCAGCTGCAACTCCATCGAATTATCACCAATACGGCCCAGCGAAACTGGACCATTACTCGAACCTATAACTCCAGGTAACAATGCTTACCTGAATCACCACCATCTTGTTCACACTTCAATTTCCACTAGTTTGACTTCGACCCACCCTCCCATGCATCAGTCTTTACCAAGACCTTTACTTACTCATTCATCTACCCCTAATGTATTACAACGGACTCCAAAATCTAATATTTTGAAAACTCCTTTAAGAAATTTGAGAACACCCCAAACTAATTCAATAATGAAAAAACTCTGGAATTCTCCTTCTTATTTGGATGATTTTTACTACTCACCTTTGATCAATAGTCATTCCCTTTCACATCAGCATTCTTCTACGAATGGCTTATTGAATTCTTATGACGATGATGATATGATTATGAGAAGCTTTGAAAATCACCCTCATAATCATCAAACTCCGGTGCTTAGAAAATCCGCAAGTAGTATCACTAGTACTACATCTACAGGGGTAGACTCCAGTAGAAATTTATTTAAAGACTTTAAAAAGATTGATGTTTTGAGTTCTGCGAGTTCCAAAAGTGACGTTTCTGATACTGAAGAAACTGTCAAGTTGGGTGCACACGCAAGAAATATTAGTTCGTCATCAACCGATGCTGATGACTAGCTTATGGGAGGATATTAACTAACTTTTTTATTTTATTTCATTGCTTTGCTCGCTATTGTACGGTACAATAGTTGAGAGGTTGTCGGGTGACTTTACGCGTATATTATGGGTTCTGCCTTTGCTTCTGCTTCTATTAATATGTATTATTATGTTTTATCATTAATTCTGTAGTACTCACCAAGCTTAGGTTCTAGAACTAATGAGAGTTTGGACACTTTAATATGCACTGTTATTAGGAGTGAACTAAGTCCTTTTTGAATAAGTGTCGTTATGATTTTGAATTTAAAATTCTCTTTCTGTCCAGTTTCCAGTGCAATAAGTCTTTTTTACTCCCAGAGTGATTTCTGTAAGCATATTATCATTACTCCCCGTATGAATGTGTCCTCGTGTACACACGTCGACCGAGTGATTGACGACCACAGGATGGTTTTTCCTCTTGATATAACTGAACCATCCTGAATCAATCAGTACTGGCACATCCCCGGCATCCACAGGTCACACATTCCACCTTCTTTGCATCCTGTTCACTCTTCTTGAGAAGCGTGGCCTTCGGCACTCTGCAAACACAAGTGTTCTTGTGATTCTTGTCCTGGACCATTATACATTGCACACAACACAAGTTCTCGTAGCCTTGTTTCTTCCATTTGGCAATCAAATCCCCGTTAACATAAGTTTGGGCCAAGAGCCAATCGTACAACTCTTGCGAAATCAACTTCCGTTTATAAAACATATCGTACACATACCGTGAAATCTGATGGTTGATCTGAATGATGGGCCATAGGGCCTGTTGCTTGGTAGAAGCGGTGGAACCTGTTTTTGTAGTCTGAGTTGTTTGAGCTTGTTTCAATTTGGCTTGAAGCTTGATGAGAGTGGGTGACACTTTATCATAACCTTCCGGAGGTGGAGCATTCTTCTTTATTCGTTTGGACTTGGGCATTGTGTGTAAATTTTATAAAAAATAAGGGTGTTTAGTGAAAAATAGGGTCTGGTTTTGACTATTGATTGAGATGACCAAAAAATGACGACAGCAGCAGGATTCGAACCTGCGCAGGAAATCCCAACTGATAGCCCGAAAAGATTCGAGTCAGTCGCCTTAACCGCTCGGCCACACTGCCTAATTGATGACAAAACAAGGAGATTATTACGTTATGCGCGCACTAACTAATGGTATTGGTTCGCGCACGTCTCAAATGTTTTTATCAATATTCATCTCTAGGCGTATGGCATATGTCGGGGACTCAAGATTAGCCTACTGACAATATGATTTCTTATCTCTAGTTAGTGATGGTTCTTGTTCGCTCTTTGAATCAGTTTTTTTAATCCATCTAATACATCAAATTGACACTCTCTCCACCTAATTTACCGCCTGAAATAGTACGAGATTCCCAGTAGGAATCACGGTATTAGCAAGAGTCAACGTGACTGTAGTAGGGCGATTTCAACTGCAGACAGGAGGGAGTGGTTTACCAGTTTTTACGGGCAACGACTATATTCTCACCGTCGCTCTCTTGGGGTAAGTCCTTCAAGTCGCCTCTCTCTTCCAATTGAAAAGAGCTGGTATTATCAAACGGTTCTTTCAACAATCTCCATCACGGTGATGGTTGGGCGCTATACTGTCCACTCCAGCTACGATAATTTGGATAAGGGTCGACTGGTGGAGGGCGATGGTTTCGTCGATAAGCTTGGGGGACCTTAGAGAGATTGGATGACGTTGAGAAAGAAGAAGTGAGGAATAGCCGAGAGGACGTTGAACGGTGTAGCTGGAAAGGTTATCCCTGCCCTGTATGATGAGCTACGGAGAGATTGGAAAGTTCTCATGATGGGAATGGATCAGATCAATTCGGACAAGTGACAAAAGCGACAAAGACTAGACATCAATGGAACACAAGAATGGACAAAAAATCTGATGGAAACTATTCATAAATCAAAGAAGTCGGAATAGTTTTCAGAGATACACTTAGGGGTATACAAGTGATAATAAGCCCTGGATCAGTAATTCAAGTTAATAAGCAGGTCCGTAGTAACTTTATCAGAAAGACTAAACTCTGAATATGTTGAGAGTGGAAGGTGGTACTAATCTAGTTATAGTCCTTCATCTAGTGTCTTATTTTGAAAAATCCTACACACGTTTAATGCTTTAATGTCGCGGTTCTTGTTCACTGTGCTCAAAATATCAATCCCCTTGTCTCAGGGCTCAGTCGCTACCCCTTAAAGTGATTCACTATGACCATGAAACAAGCCTACTGGCAACTTTCTATATTCAAAGGTTTCTCTCGTGATCCGATTTCGCCTGATACAAAAATGGTGGCAGATAGCACAGTCCTAATGCTCCTCACGAGCAAACATATTTTATTAATTTTATTTATTGCAAAGTTTCAACAAAAAGAAAATCTAGCAATTAGTACTATTCATGATCCGGCTAAGGACTTATGGGAATGTGTCTTAATAAGTTCCCTTGATGTCACTTTTCTTGGGAGGTGATATAATTTTTCAAACAATCGGATCTGTCACAGATATGATTTGACACAAAACGGGTTATCGAACAGATCTTACCGGCGATCATCGCCAAACAGACAAAACGTAGGGTATAATGATTCCGGAGAGGGGCGGATTTGCCTGGTAGATATTGCTGGAGCTTAAACCTCGAGGAGCAGAACTGCTATGGCTGTCATGATCATTTTATGGCCACTTCTGTAGGTGCAATTTTCACACGCATGGAAGGATATATATCCTCTACAATTTGATCTTCGGAGTCAGCAGCAAATTATTTATCTGTTGCTTCCTCTAAAATACTTGAAACTTCCAGCTTACAGAAATTGGGAAGTCTATAAACCCACTAGCTAGTTACTACACTTTGATTACTGGAAATCTGTTATTCGTTCCCAACCTCCGACACATACTGAAACATGGATCTCAGGTGCGTCATTGGTGTAAGACCCATACTGCCGTTACACAACCTGACACACAAGAAACAAAAAACATACCGACAGCTTCATGGCAGTGATACTGAACACCCATCCGTTCCTCGAGCCAGTCGAGTTGTCGAAAAAAGCCCACCAGACAATCCTCTCATCTTCGCCAATCTGTTCAAGTTTCAGGATTTCGCGTCCCTGCAGCGAATGTTGACGAGCGTGTCTTCCATCATCGAGACGGTTCGGAAAAAGCTTCCAATTTCACTTGAATTTGTCAGTAAATTATGTATACTTTAGTAGTACCCCTAACGTCCATCTAGTCACTAATTTCATAAGCGTTGTCCCTTGCTGTGTCAGGAATTCAGCGCTCATGGTCACGGACTCGCGCGCTCATAACCCCCACGGCTGGGCATCATAACATCGCCGTTTTTTTGGATCAAATCACTACTCTCCTCCAATGGTAGCCTCCAGTTCGACGTCCACGTCCACGGTGATCACCACCTTGGTGACCAACCTTGTGCTTTGCGGGGTGTTTGTCACCTGTTTCCTTATACTCCGGCTCAAATTCAAGCGGATTTATTCTCCAAAAGCTTCGTATGATCTTGTCCCTGAAGAAAAGAAGCCAGAACCACTTCCTAAGGACCCCTTCAGATGGGTATACATCCTTTTGACCAAACCACACTCCTTCATTATCCAACAAGCTGGTTTGGATGGGTATTTCTTTCTTAGATATATCTTGGTGATGGCCATGGTATTTTTGTTTGGACTTCTTACTTGGATTATTCTTTTACCCGTTAATGCCTCCA
Organism: Suhomyces atakaporum; assembly: GCA_030561405.1. Lineage (NCBI taxonomy): Eukaryota > Fungi > Ascomycota > Pichiomycetes > Serinales > Debaryomycetaceae > Suhomyces > Suhomyces atakaporum. The sequence continues at coordinate 44,483 of JAKTXH010000051.1, forward strand.
ATGGTAAACATAATAAGGGTTTGGATCAGTTGTCGATTGCCAATGTCGAACATGAAAAAAGATATTATGCTCATGTCCTCGTGGGGTGGGCATTTTATGGGTCGCTTATTTATGTGATTTACAGGGAGTTGTTCTTCTATAACTCCTTAAGAACCGCTGCCCTCTCGTCTCCTCGTTACGCCAAACAGTTGTCATCCAGAACCGTGTTGTTCAAATCAGTTCCTGACTCATTGTTGGATGAAAAGCAATTTTTCAAGATGTTTGATGGAGTGGTTCGTGTTCTGATCCCCAGAACTTGTAGAAAGTTGGAGCATCAAATCAGACTCAGAGAGGCCTTGGTCACAAAGTTGGAAGCTGCCGAAAATAAGTTATTGAAAATGGCCATGAAAGCTAAGTTGAAGGCCGATAAAAAGGGTCAAACAATCGAACCTAGTGATGAAATCAGTGCTTATGTTCCTGAAAAGAAAAGACCCACTTTTAAGCCCAATGGAACCTTCTCCAAAAAAGTCGACACTATCAGATACTGTTTGGAAGAAATCCCAAAACTTAATAGAGAAATTAAACATATGCAAAGGAACTTCAAAGCTTTTAAGCCTAAAAACTCCCTTATTGTCGAGTTCGAGGACCAATACAAAGCTCAATTGGCTTACCAGGTTATTGTTCACCATAACCCATTAAGGTTACAACCATCATTTACTGGTATTGAACCAGGAGATATTTATTGGTCGAACTTGAGAATGTTCTGGTGGGAAGCTTTGACCAGAAAGACTATTGCCTTCACTGCAATTATTGCTTTGATTATCTTGTGGTCTATTCCTGTTGCATTTGTTGGTGTTATCTCCAACATCACCTATTTAACAAATAAGATCCACTGGTTAAGATGGATTTTGAACATGCCTAAGCAATTGTTGGGTATCATCACCGGTTTGTTACCTACCATTATGTTGTCGATTTTGATGGCTCTTTTACCCTTGTTCATCAGAGGTATGGCTAAAGTTTCTGGTGCTTCTTCAGCCCAAGAAATTGAAACCTATACTCAAAAGGCATATTTTGGTTTCCAAGTGGTCAACGCATTTTTGGTAACCACTATTGCTTCTTCTGCTGCCTCTACTGTTACTCAAATTATTGAAAGTCCTGAAAGTTCGTTATCAATTTTGGCTGGTGGTTTACCTAAATCATCCAATTTCTATATTTCCTATATTATTTTACAAGGTTTATCTGTTGCTGGTGGTTCTTTATTCCAGGTTGTTGGTTTGTTCTTATATTACATTTTGGGTTACATTTTAGATGGAACTCTCAGAAAGAAATACGCCAGATTTAGTGGTTTGGGATCAATGGGTTGGGGTACCACCTTCCCAGTATTTACTAACTTGGCAGTTATTACCTTAGCATACAGTATCATTTCTCCAATGATCTTATTGTTTGCTAGTGTTGCTTTCTTTTTGGTCTACATCACCTATTGTTATAATTTAACTTATGTGTTTGTTGAAAGTCCAGATAACAGAGGTAGACATTATCCTATTGCACTTTATCAAACATTTACTGGTATTTACTTGGGTCAAATTTGTTTGTTAGGAATTTTTGCTGTTGGTAAAGGTTGGGGACCAATTATTTTACAAGTGATTGGAACCATCTTCACTATTTTCTGTCACATCAATCTCAAGGGCGCCTTTGACCAAATTTTGGATATCGTTCCAGTTGATACTATGAGACCATTAGATGGTGTATCCCATACTCCATCCTCAATCAGTGAAACCGAATATAGAGAAAAGGTTTTAAACAAGAAACACCACAGATCCAAAAAATTTGAACAAGAAATTCAGGACGAAAGAAGAGAAAACCATGATGTGAAGGAACAAATTGCCAAGGAAACTGAATTCCCTGAAGAGGGAATTGTACCATTACTTGCCGATCGTGACTTCAAGACTAGTAACTCGGCCAATGCCTTCTTTAGATTCTTCAGACCGGATGTTTACTTGAACTACAAGCATGCCAAAGAGTTGTTGCCTTACACCTACAACATTGAGCCAGAACAAACGGACTCAAAATACGCCTACAATTCACCAGCTGCCTCTGCTGCTTGTCCTGGAGTTTGGATTCCAAGGGACCCTATGGGATTATCTCTCATCGAAATGGAGGAGATTTCTAAGGTGGTTGACGTTAGTAACGAAAACTCTGGCTTTGACGAGAAGGGTGGCATCACCTTCCTTGGTGAACCCCCAGTGTAGGACTACATAAAACATTGTCTAAATTAATAAATTCGAGCTAGTATTAAATGAGTAGTATAAGGTTAGAATTAGTCTACAAAGCCCACTCAAATATGTTGGTTCCGGGGAAATTTGGAAGAGGTGACTTGGATAGGGCATTGCAGTACAAAAAGAACTTGTCAATATTCATAAATCATCAGAGGCTTTTTATAGTGACTGGTGGCTTTAGGTATGCAAAGAATGTTCGAGCCATGGCTCATAATACACTATGTCAACATTGACACTTGAAAGTCACTAATACTAGACTAATATTGGAGGTTGAAGGATGGTTTTACTTTGCTCTAAGGGTGGACACTCGCCAGTCTCATCAGAAGTCCGGGTACAATTGGCTTGTCGTTTGTCAATTGAATGTTTGAGTGGGCTGCTTATTGTAGCAAGCATTGGCAGAAAAGCAATCCACCAAGTGACCCAAATCACCCACTAAAAATAGTGTTGGTGCTTCATCAAAGTGTAGGCCGGAGTTTGCCCTATCCCTCCATCAATAAACTACTTTTTAAGGAACAATCTTTAATACTAATCTGGTGCTTATGCGATCGTACGAAACTACGGTAAGACAATTTGTGCTGTGTTCGCCAAATATCTCCTCTACCATTTTCAAGCTAATTATTACACGTCTCTAAACTCTAACCAAAAGTCACTGAGCCAACCTGAGCCCTAATTTATTATGTTCTTATTCTGATACTGATCAATGTGCTCTTTGATAATCCGTACACTCCTGCTTCAAAAAGACCAAGCTCGAACCGAAATAATTTAATTCATAAGCCACCCTAAAATAGTTGACCATATTTTGGCCATTCCTCGTATAAGTTCACCATAAAAACGTATAATTAGCCCATGACTATATATTTATCGCAAGACTAACCATTAACTCTCGTCTCAGATATCCGTACCTAATAATTCTCCAAACCACCACTAATTTCCCGTAACACCAACCAATTTAGGAAATATTAACTGTCCGTTCTATATTGCTTCATAGCATCTTACCACCTCTTCTTCTTACCACCTCATCTTACCACCTCATTTAGCACCTCGTCCTCGTACCACCTCATCTATCCATCGCTACAATCTTGCCAGTTCCTATAAATAAATCTTCTGTCAAAGCCTACAAAGATATTTATTGGCAGGTCGCGCTTGCCCCTGTGAGCGATTCCGAACCGCACCGAGTAATCCCCACCACGAGAGTCCAACAAAGCTAAGGGTGAGCGTACTCACTACTCAAAACTATACTATACCTATTCCTCTAATCTCTTCTTCATACCAGCTTGATTCTTCCGATATTCGGAATAATCTCAGGTAACGATCCTCGGTCACGTGACCGCTTCCATAGTTGTAAACCCTATCACCCACAAACACACTACAACAACTGGCTCCACCGGATTGGAACCGCATCAGAATAGCCCGTTTCAAACACCCGTTTTACACACGTACGTCTCGCGAACAAGGACGCGTGTCCGTCCCAAATTGAGTGCAAATCCCACGCTTTTCATCGCTCCCATGGACAACTTCAAACTTCAACAGTCCCGAGCTGGTCTGACTCCCCGAAGAGTAAAAGTGTACCTTCTTCAAGGAGAAGATTGGCTTGACAACGGCACTGGCTACTGTGTGGGTGAGATCGACGATAACAATGTGCCGTACTTCCTAGTACGAAATGAATTGGATTCGGGAGACGTGATTCTAAAGTCGTTTTTGGAGGGAACTACCCAATATCAGAGACAACAAGAAACACTTATAGTGTGGACAGATTCTTCTGGTAAGGATCTCGCCTTATCATTCCAGGAAACCGAAGGATGTGCCGATTTGTGTGAGTTTATCATTAAGGTGCAACAAAATAAGTATAGTCCTGAGATCTCGCTTTACTATGTAATACCAAGCATATCAGAGGGAGATGATATCACAGAGTTAATTACCGGACCAATTACTGTTCCAGAGGATCCCAATGCTGATAATCTAGATACCGTACTTGACGTGATAAATCAAAATGCAAACTCCCAATTTTCTCGAACCAGCATCCTGAACTTTGTTATCAAAAACGACTACTTTTCCAAACTTATAGAGGCGTTCAATCACGCAGAAAGCATGAAAAGTCTTCCTCACTTATATTCTTTAAGTGAGATCATTAAGACTTTAATCCTCTTTAACGAGGCTTCCTTAATAGAAGAATTCTTATCTACTGAAGAAAAAATTTTGGGCTTGGTGGGAATTTTAGAATATGACCCCGAGTATCCTAATTTTAAAGCATGTCATAGAGATTACCTCAAAAATAAGAATTTTAAAACCGTAATACCCGTCGAAAAGGTTGGTATTTTTAAGAAAGATTTTCATTTCAACTTCTTGAAAGATGTGGTACTAGCACGGTTTTTAGATGATCAAACATTTAATTTATTATCTTCATTGATTTACATGAATCAGGTCGAAATCATCAACTACTTAAAAGATGCTAGCTTATTAGAAAAATTATTTAAGATTTACGATGAAGTGGAAAACCCCAGTGAGGAGGAACTCACCTTAAGACGTGATGGTGTGAAAATGTTACATCAATATGTTTTAATTGCCAAATCACTTCAAACTCATCAAAAGTCGGAATTCTTTTCATTATTGGTAAAGGGAGGACTCTTTAGAATGATTAGTTTTGCCCTTAAAGATACTGATAGTAAAGTCAGAGTTTTCGGAACCGAATTGATCGTCATAATTATTGAACAAGACGTATCATTAGTTAATGCTATCGATAATGAAGAAACCATTGATAATTCTGATCCTCCTTTACATCCTGTCCATGAAGAAGAAAAAGATGATACAATAGTGGAACCCAAAAACCTCAAACTTAAACTCTCTGATGATATGACATTAATTTCGATCCTTACCAAATTATTAGTAGAAGATCGAAATCCTGGATTAAAAGTTCAAGCATTCGAAGCTTTAAGAATTTTACTAGATTCAAATATAGCATCTAATGGAATTGCTAATAATGAATTTGATATGGAAACCAGAAATGAATTTTCATCGAGAGAAACTTCCAATTATAATGGAAATATGACAAATGATGAGTTTAATGATATTAACACCAACAACTACTTCAAAGCTTTTTATTCGCAAGTGGCGCCTAAATTATTTAAGAACTTGATCGAGTTGGCTTCTGTTGACCAGATTGACATCAAGCATACAAATTCAACTCAAATTCGAAACGATGTATTATTATACCAACAATATTGTGAGCTAATTTCATTCTGCACCAAAGAACACGATGTCCAGATCTCACGTCCCTTTTTCCTCGAAAACAATATTTTATTGGGATTGGGGAAACTACTTGATACCAATTGTAAGATTATACTAAAATTAAGTATAGTGAGATGTTTAAAAAATTTGATATTGTTGAATGATGAGTCCTATATCCGTTATATCATTCAGAAGAACATTCTTGCCTACTTTTTCAAATTTTTTGAACTGATAGTGGATCAAAACAATCTTGCCAATTCTACCTGTATTGATTTTGTGGAAGTGATCTTAAGAAACTGTGACCCTAATTTAACATTTCGAAGACCCAACTTTCGATTATTAGCGGAGTATATCTATAAGCATTTTCATGAATTTTGTGGAACTAAATTGACATATGTTAATACTGGTAAAGAATTAATTGATTTAGTGGAAAATGGGTTCTATGAAGAATCAGTACCAAATGGTAAATTTGAGGATGGATTTGTGGACGAATTTTTGGAAGATCGGAATGTACTGACTCCTATCAATGAAGATACAGCCAGTGCTCCTACGCCTATAGATGCTAGTCCAGAGGCTAGTCTTGAACCCAGTCCTGAACCCAGTCCTGAAGCTAGCCCCACGCACCACAAAACTACCCCAGATTTCGCATATACCACTGACAATTCAGGGCGATTTTCTGAAAGTGAAATTAGTCCTAAAGGACCATCTAGTCCCATAGGACCCGATCATTACAACGGTTCTGAACATCCCATTGATCTTTTTGCTCATATCGATAAAGGATCTGAACCAGTAGGAGTGACCAAGCCTGAAGCTAATGGATCCCGCAAGAAAAAACTCGCGACCACCATCAAGAATAAACTCACATTAGCGACCCATAAGATTAGTCATAGTTTAAACTCCAATAACAATGGAGTATCTAATGAATCTAATGGAACGGATAAATCCAACGGTGGTGGCTCGGCGCCAAGTTAGCCGAATATACACTAAAGGTAAAATTCACAGTCAAAAAATTGCGGGGTCAGCCGAGGTCCGCACTCCACTATATATATAGACACCAATCGCACCTCAATAGCAGTTATATTATAATGGGTTTAGATCAATCATTTGTAACCGACAGCGTATGGAAACCAGACTTGTTCAAGGGCAAGGTGGTCTTTGTGACCGGAGGAGCAGGCTCCATTTGCCGGGTTCAAACCGAAGCCCTTGTTTTACTTGGAGCTGATGCTGCTATTGTGGGAAGAAATGTTGAAAATACCGAAAAAGCTGCTAAAGAAATCGCTGCCTTAAGACCAGGTGCTAAGGTGGTAGGATGTGGTGGTACTGATGTTAGAGAAGTACAATCATTGGCCAAAGCTGTGGAAAAGACAGTGGCAGAATTGGGTAGAATCGACTATGTGATTGCCGGTGCAGCTGGTAACTTTTTAAGTGATTTTAATCACTTGTCTAGTAATGCTTTCAAGTCAGTGGTATCGATTGATTTGTTGGGATCTTACAATACCGTCAAGGCCACTTTTGAACAGTTGAGAAAAAATAAGGGTGCTATTCTCTTTGTGAGTGCTACCCTTCACTATTATGGTGTACCATTCCAACTTCATGTGGGTGCTGCTAAGGCTGGTGTCGATGCGTTGTCCAACGCATTGGCAGTAGAGCTTGGACCATTGGGAATCAGATCCAATGCCATTGCTCCTGGTCCAATTGGTGACACCGAAGGTATGAAGCGTTTACTGACCAGTGACAGAACTCAAAAGGTACCTTTACAAAGGTATGGTTCTACTCGTGACATTGCTGAAGCCACTGTTTTCTTGTTTTCTCCAGCTGCTAATTGGATCACTGGTACCATCCAAGTGGTTGATGGAGGTGCTTGGCATTTAGGTACCTTGGGTGCTGAAGGTCAGTACCCAGCATTGATCAAGAAACAGAATGAGGATCCTAACTCGAAGTTGTAGTTCAGGGACACTTTCAATTGTATAATGACCATGGGGCTGAAATATGTAGCTTAATGCTTTTTTGGCTACCATACATATTTATATTCAATACATAATCGAATATGCCGTATTAATTTGATAATTTAGATGAACATTGACTTAATCTTTCTATTAAAGTCACCAGAAATCTATAAATCTATAAGTGTGCTTCTATTATGATTTGGTGGCCGTTATTCTATAGTGTTTTCGAGGCACCTCTATCGTTCTATTCACTTATTGAATTATCTAGGAGTCTATTGGCTGGTTGAGAGAGTTCCAGCAATTTCTCATGTTGTCTTCAGCCATAATGCTTCTCATTTCATTCTCTATACTTCATTGTCCATTGTCTTTGACTTTGTTGGTCGTTCTTTCTATACTTCGTCATGTCTATCTCTCAACCCCTGGTTAAATAATTTAAAAAGATCTCGATGGGATAATTGACCAACGAGAGTAAGGCAAAGAGACCCATCCGGTACCATCTTTGAGTACAAGATATGCCATTCAAGAATGGATATGGAAATGTCGCCACACCCAGGTCGGTGTACTCCACCAAATTCTCAATTGTACCCCAGTAAATTGCAATAAAACCAACACTCAATACTGACGACTTCACGTAGGAGATCAGTGGTTTCCGATCCAATAAAAGATAAACATAAGGCAACAAGTGAATTTTGAGATCAAACACAAGATCGAATTCAAACGAATCAGTGTTCAAATATTGAGGAAAGAAAAAGATCAACGACCAGTAGGCCACAGTGACCACAAACTCAAGATTAGATGCCAAATGATGCAAATAAGTAAGGAATTTCCTGTTGACGTTTGCCAAATTGAGTATTAAATAGATGAGGGTAACGGTCAAACTGACATTGGTAAAGAATTGAAAGTTTCCAAGTTTGGCGAGGTGTGGAGGCAATTCGAGCGTCATAGTGTCCCACCAACCCAGTGCAAGGACCCCGAGGAATCCTAAGCTGAGGAGGGTGTTGAATGATGGCATTGGAGTTGATAAGAAAAGTGATAGTGCGGATCAGTCTAAGATATATGTACCCTCAAAATAGTATGCTAAAATTAATCTAACAACGTTACAGGAGTGGTTGGACCTTAAACTTGATGGTTAGTGGAAACAATGTAGTAATATTCTTCACAACAAGCCGGATAAACGTATATTTGGGAATACTTCTAAAAGATATATTTTGCATGGGCCATACTATGGTCAGTTTCCAAAGCCAATTCTTTCACCTCCTGTCCAATGGTTTAAAAAATATTCAACAGGATAATTTCCTATCGATACAAAAATGAAAAATGACATCCACAACCGTCTTTGGGTGGCAGTCCTCCCGTTCAAGAATGGATATGGATACATAGTCACTCCATCTTTCATCACCGAGCCCACCACAAGATCAAGAGTGGTCCAGTAAGTGATAAGCACTACTAAAGTAAGAGTAATTGAGTCACCAAACGGAATCAACGGTTTGCGATCCAATAAGAGATATACATATGGCAACAAGTGGACTTTGAGATCAACTCCGAGACTTAGGTTAGCTGGATCGGAGGTTATTAAGTGAGGGAACAACAAGAGCAAGAACCAATAAGATGAAGTGATCATAAACTCCATATTGGAAGCTAAATGGTGAAAGTACACAACCCAACTTGATTGAGCATGGATCAAATTTAAAATCAAACTGGCTATAGTAACTGTCAAGCTAATATGAGTTAAGAATTGGAAGGGTCCCAATTTGGCGATCTGTGGTGGTAACTTGGAGGTAGTAAACTCCCACCATGCTTGGCCGAGTATTCCGAGAAATATGATGTTGGTGAAGAAGGAGACCATATCAATGGCCCGTAATCACGGTAGAGTAGAGCATTATATAATTTTAATAGGGGTCATAAACTACTGATGAGGCAATAAAATAAGGTATATGAAGGTGAGGTTAAAGTTCCTAAATGGGCAGAATGGAATTAAGTGGAGAAGCAGAAACCACTCAGAAAAGAGTTTTCCGGAGAAGTTGTTCCGGATTATAATTGTATACTTGACAGCAATACGGAATAAATAAGATGGGGTTTTTGGAGAAATGGGTTAGGATGAATTCAAGAGCATGAACTACAGCTTCCTTTTAAAAGCATTCAGATATTCATGAAATGGTCAAATTATCAATTTTCTAATCTCCCATACAGGAACTAGTCGTTATATATGAACGAGGATATGACCCAGGTCCATAATCATCGTTCTGATTTCGTAGATAAAATTCTCAGAGCACCGCGTGAATCAGTCAATTAATTCTCTGAATTCAAGCCTAAAAATCGTGCTATAAGTGTACGTGTTGAGGTGGTAAAGAGTCTTAGCAATCTTTTTGTAATTACCATCAATTATTTGTCTGACAGTATTTGTGAAAAGAACTTTGGATTAATCATTAGACTGTCTCTTTTCTCAACTGATCCTTCTGACTTTAGTCTACTAACCATCCTTATTATGGTGAAAAAAAACATTTGACTACGCGCTCCAGCCTCACCAAACCACCAAAGAATACAACCACCAAATAACGAATCCACTAAAGAAATATTTAACAGAATTAGTAAAAAATGTTTCCACAGTTAAAACGATTCCAATTAATTTGTAGTGGCCAATCTCCGAAATCTACTTGACTCTAGCCCGTAAAACATCGCCATGGATGGGTGTTCTTATCTATGGTAGTGCCCGCTCGAAGCGCACCATATCTAAACACCACCACCTTTTCCTCCCCATACTATCATGTCTATCGACCCCGAAACAAGAAGAAAGTTCCTTCTTCTTCAAAAGAACGGCGACAACAAAAAGTGCTTTGACTGTGCAGCCCCCAACCCCCAGTGGGCGTCTCCCAAGTTTGGGATCTTCATCTGTTTGGAGTGTGCTGGAATCCATCGTGGTTTAGGTGTCCACATCTCGTTTGTTAGATCCATCACCATGGATCAGTTCAAACCAGAAGAGACCTTGAGAATGGAGAGAGGTGGAAATGCCAGATTGAAGGCCTATTTCGAGGAGCACGGTGTAGATTTGAGTTTACCCGCAAAGGCAAAGTATGACAATTACGTGGCTGCTGACTACAAAGAACTTTTGACTTGTGATATTGAAGACAGGGAGTACGTACCCAAAGACCACACTGGAGAATCATTGCCAGATGCAAACAATATCAATAATGGAGCTGGTGGTGCCACTACACCCCAAGAACCAATCCAAAATCGTAGACGTGCCGCTGATAAACTGAAGAATGAGGCTTACTTTGCCGAATTAGGGTCCAAGAACGAGCTGAGACCGGAAGACTTGCCACCATCCCAAGGTGGAAAATACGCTGGGTTTGGAAATACCCCTGCTCCTGCAGCATCTTCGGGTGGTGGTTCATTAGCTGGATTTACAGTGGAAAAATTCCAAAGCGATCCGTTGGGTACCTTGTCAAAGGGTTGGGGTTTATTCTCGTCCACCGTAGTCAAGTCTGTGACTGAAGTCAACGAATCGGTTATCAAGCCAGGAATCAACCAAATTCTGGAAAGCGATCTCAGTGCAGAAGCAAAGAAAGCCATGGCTCAGTTCGGTCAAAAAATGCAGGCTACTGGTAAGTACGGACAAGAAACTTTCCAGTCGTTCACTAATGAAGTGAACGAAAACGGCATCAACAAGACTTTAGATACACGTTTTGGTAAGCTTTTCGACGGATTGCTGGTCAAGGAAGAAAAACCTATTGCCCCAGCATTCGGATTCAAGGCCGAAAAGTCCAAATTAGAAGGATTTGGAGGAGGAAAGAAGCCACAAGAAGAAGAAGATAAGTGGGACGACTTTTAACTCCAATTATTGCCCAGCCATATGTTGGTTATAGACATGAAATAATTGTGAGAAGACTACAAATGAGTTCATTTAAGGTCGTCAATATCATTATGTAATATAAATAGTAGAGTCACCAATGGGCAGTCTATATAATGCCAATGGATGGATGCATACCAGCCCACTACACTCGAAGAGGCAATGATGCTGGGAGTGATAAATCTAACGGTAGCTAGAATGATTGTAGGGAGATAGACAATAATGGAAAGTATTGAAGATGATGTTGATTAACAATGAAGATGTAGAAATATCTTCATCAAAATTGTATGAGCCATTTGTAATTAAAATTGTTCTATCTGTGGCTAATAGACATGAATAATTTGTGAATTTAGTTACTTGAAAATTGATAACTGGTCACCATTTTTTATGCTGTTGAGTTATGATCGTAATTGGATTTTTTAATGCTTTCAGGGGGTCAAGTTTTTTGCATCTCTTGCTACACAATCCCTCCCTTTGCACTTTTCTTTAACATCAAGTACATTTCATACTCGTCTTTGAATGACTGGTAGTTATGGAAATAACTGTCTTTCACGTAGAAAAAACGTACGATCTTCCAACTCAAGATCCAGTCGATAAGGCCCACGTCCCGGGCAATAGTGATGATGGTGAAATAAATCAAGCCGAGTACCAATCCAAACATGAGCCCCACGCAAACCTGTTGAAATGTATGATACAACAAGTACACTCTGGATAATGCCACCGCCATCAGTACCACCGCCATCACCAAGCACCCACAATAGATCTGGACATTGGACAAGTTCCTGACCTTGAACAACAAGATACAGATAAAGTAGCCCGCGAAGAATCCCATGAATTGAGAATGAGCTGATGGCATTCCATAAGTAAGACTATAAGATCCCGAGCCAAAATCCTTATGGAAGTCAGGTCTGGGCTGTTTGATGATCTTCTTGATAACCTTGTTCAAGACTTCACCCACGAGATGACCACCCACCACAATAACAGGCTCGATTTCTCGAGACAAGAGGAACCACGCGGTATAGAATACCATAGTATAGATTGGCAACAACGAGAAGTGAACCAGGATCATAGACACCACATCCTGAGGATCATAGAGGATGTAGGTATGATCAAAGGGTACGGGGTTGTACTTGGAGTCACCAGGAAAGAAGGTGGGCATGACAATTGGGCTGGTTCATCAAAAGGTGGAAATTTTTCCAGTTATATACTTGAGCCTGCAGAGAAAAAAAAATGAATATCACCACAATAAGCTTTATCAAGTTAACTACAAGACAAAGAAAGAACAATAAGTTAGTACATGCATGAACCAACGCGATTCGAGTAAACGGGCTTCTGATCTTTTAGTGCCAGGACTTAGTAGATGGTCTGCGGCCAATTATCCGCATTGGGTTAATTACCGCGACAGTTCATATGATGGTTGGGTTATTTGTATGGTTCAGTAGTTTCAATAATTTATATAAACTTGGGGGACTTTCCAGGGTGTATTTGTTAAGATGTGTATTCACTCCTTCCACTTTTCAAACCATTTTTCTGTCTATAATTCATCCAATGACTCACTAAGTTGACTCGCACATTACAGAAATTACACCTGGTGTTCCATATCTTATTCCCACCTCCCATTTCCTCTTTTATCCCATCCTGATTCGAAATATTTTCTGGCATACTTAGCTGGATCTCAACTGAGATCTGGGACGCGTGTATCTGAGCCAACGGCCAATTCCAGGCATCTTCTCGCGTTTATGGACCCTATTGTTGTCGGTATAATGGAGCACTTACCCCTTCGGTACAGGGGCCATTTTTCCCAAAGTAGGCAGGTGATGGGTTATTGTAGACGGATTTTCGATAGTTTCGGATATGCCGTAAGCCGAACAATGTCAGTGAACAATGCTACACGAAGGACATACTTCTACAATCCCTTTCGATTTACGCCTAGACCATGTAGTGTTGAATTGTTTGACCCACTTGATAAACTCAAATTTCACAATATCATAGGGCTAATTTTCATGTACGTATTCTTGGGTGCAGATTATCGTTCAGGGCTTCCTCGTAGTTTTGAAGACAATAATCATTGGATTGTTTCGTTTGTTCCGCTTGGCCATCTCAATCATCGTATAATTGTTCACTCATCACCATGCTAAATATTATCCTAATACCCACCTCTTATCACTGAAAAATTTCTTAGTTCTACTCATCTGAACTCTATATCCGCTTAAACTTGATTTTTGCGTCCTCTAAGCGTCCCTTCCTATACTTTTTAATTTACTCAAATGATTTCCTCATATAATTTTGCCTATTTGAATTTAACCTAATTTTATCATTTCATCAGTTTTATGCACTCACTTAATTTTCTTCCATCCTCTTTCTTTGAATCTTTGTACTATACTTGGCACACTAATCGGTTCATTCCTCGTTTCTGGAGATCGTATCGGTTTATCTTTGCTCCAAAATGCCGTGGTATTGTACCAGTCTGCCTTTACGCGAAAATCTAATTTACTAAGATGTGTATTATATACATTGTGTATAAACCTGTATGAGAGATGCTAGATAAGCGTGATGGTATGAATGAGATGAGGGGTGAATGGTGAGAGAATGATGAGAGATGAGAGATGAGAGATGAGAGATGTATAATAGATGAGAGTATGATGAGAGGCGTAAAAACATGACATATTAATCAATAGATAGAAACATAAACCGATCACGGTCTATCAGAAACTGATAGTTCAGCAGAAATAAAAGGTAATCACGAGCTGATTTGCTTCTTTTGTTGGTCCCTGGCCCATCTAGCGGCTTCACGGGTCTTGTCGTCAAAAAATTGGTTGGATCTGGTCTTTCTGATAAATTCAGTAACCCAACCCTGTTGGTAAGCATCTTTAAATTCTCCTGATGGATACATGGCTGCTAAATCACCCAATAATCCGGTGGCTGACCTACACACAGAGTCAGTGGTGGACATGTCGATGTCTCTGGAAACTTCTTGCAAAAATTGGAAAATCGCAGGTACGAAATGGTAGATAGCTCCTGGTTGATCAGCTAATCCACCAACAATACCAACATAACAATCCAAAATAGATTCCTTGACGTTCAATGCATAGTCGACTGATTCAATAGAATTATCATCTGGTTCTATAGCCGAGGCCTGTATACAAATTTGCATAACAATTTCGAGGTATGGTTGGAAATTAGATCCAATGGAAGTGGCAATATCTCCGAAACATGATAACACCGATGGTCTTAATTCCTTGCGTACTTCAGGGTTGTTTAAAATTTCACCCAAAATGTTCATCAATCCACCCAAGTAGTCCAAAATACCCAAACCTAAGGATTGAGATAAGTCGGCCACCAATCCAACAGCAGTGTTACAAGTAGGGGAATCAGTGTTTTGTAATGCTTGAGTTAAGTAGGGTAAGAATGCTTCCATGTACTTTTTGAAATCAGGTCCCACAGCACCAGCGACTGCAGAAATTGCAATAAAAATATCTTCTTCAATCAATGAATTGCTTTCTTGGGCGCTCAACAATTTCAAAAGCATTTCCATCAAGTTATCTGCAGCTTGGGCAACTTCATTGCTTAATCTTCTGATGATGTTTGTCAACAAAGATAAGATGTTAACCTGTAATTCTTCTAAGTTACCTCTGTCTTCATTGTTTGGGAGTTGTGATTGCATACTAATGGTAGCTTCTAATCTTGATAACACTTCAGAAGCGATGTTATGAACAATTGGCATGGTATCATTGGCACTATGAGTCACAAAAGTTGAGAGAGCTTCATAAGCTGAAGCTCTGGCACTAAATTCATTATCACCTTTACCACTTAACTGGATCAAAATTGGGATAATTGTGCTGTAGAATGGTGACATTACACTGGTGCTACTATAGGGAGCATCAGCACACATTTTTTCCAAAATATTTATCAAGGCCCAACAACAGTTAGTTGAAACTTTTGGATGATCTTGTAAACCAGTGACCACGGCTTGTAAAATTGCGGGTAAATTAGATCCATCAATGGCAGTGATGACCAAATCGGCAATTCTACCTAAAACCCAGGCAACGGTTTCTTTGACTTGCAATACTTCATCATTGATCAAATTAAGAATTGGAGGCAATGCTTGAGCAATAACTTCTTTCAATGGTTCAATATCGGAATTTTCCAAGATGGAACCGAATGCCATAACCGAAGCTTCTCTATTTCTCCAATTTTCAGTATCAGTAATATTGGCAGCCACAAATTGAACTGTGGGTTCTACGATGTAGTTACCCACGTTTTGGGCATATAATTGCAAACAAGCACCAGCTGCCATAGCAACAGACCAATCATCGTCTTCAGGATCTTCATTTTGTCTGGTTAACAATGTCAACAAGGTGGGTAAAACGTCTTGGATGGCTAACAATGCAAAGTTGTAAGATACGAGATCAGGGCGATCACCACCTTGATTACCGGTCAAGCCCAAATCTTCTCTACGGTAAGCAACTTCCAATTCTTCTTCACAGATTGTGGACCAGAACTCGACTGCCATACAGGCGACTTTTTCATCATCACTTTGCATACCGGTAACGGTCAAGCCGTACAAAGCCTTTTCCATATAGAGTGACATGTACTTATAGTAAAGGGACATGATCCGTGCAAGACACCCATAGGCACTGGCTTGTAACTCATTGTCATCAGCTTGAGTGGCTTCACATACCACCTGCATAATATAATTTCTTTCTCCTTCTTTCTCGAAATTGTACTTGATGAAATCCAACGAACTGTACAACGCATTTAAGGCAGCTAAAGATACTTCACGCGACGTCTCACTTGATTGAACCCCCTGGATGATGGCGATCAATATACCGTTGGCTTGGGCAAGTATGGCAGAATTGTTGGGATCGGCGTTTTCACAAATATATCCAATGGCAGTATGAGATGTCTTCTTGAGGTTGACGGAGTTTTCAGGCTTGGTGTTCTCAATGATCGAAGGAATCAAATCGGGCCACTGACTCTTAGGCAACTCGATGCTGGCCACAGCAGCCACCAATTGTGCGGCCGAGGCACCTACCTTGTCGTCAGCATCACCCAAAGTGGCCAATGCGGTGTCCTTGATCTTCTGCCTCAAGGAGTCGTCCAACGCGAGCCAACGATGGGCTTGAGCAGCACGGTTTTTGTCATCTTTGGAAGTCAACTGGTTCTTGATCCCGATAGCTGCCAACATCCGAACTTCTCTTTTGGCCTCCTTGTTAGCCACGGCGTCGGCTAATAAGTTCATATATTCGCCGAAGTGGTTGTTGGAGGCTTCGGCCAATTTCAACTCGGCCTCAGTCCGCTTGTTGGGGTCGGGGTTGAGAATGGCATTCTCCAAGATCTGAAGCATCTCCATGGCGATAGTTGATTGATGAAGAGTTGGGAGAAGGGAGTAAATTTTTTATGGTGCGAGGAGAATGGTGATAAATTGATAGCTGGTGATAGTGAGAAAAATTATGGTAGGGAAGAAGTTGACACCGCGACGCGCTTCAAAGACGGGCCCAGGAGCTGAAACTTCTGCTACTGAATCCGATTTGGTTTAGTTTGAACGAACCGTTTATATTTCTGTTTGATTAGTGGCTCATCTAAGGTCTGTTTGGAGGGGATTTTACTTTGTTTGTGCTTGTTTGATGAGCTGCTCTTTGTAAATCACTAGCACGAGATTTCCTGATCTAGCTAGTTTTCGGACTAAGGCAGCGTGCGTGCTGAAACATACGCACGATTTGGCGCGGGACGAAATGTACCCACGTTTACTGTTGCTACGTTGTAAGAGGTAAGAGCAATGAATAGCAATTGCCATCTATTTGGAAAGATCGAAATATGATTTAAGTGTGATTTTAGGTATACACCATAGTAGTATGAAATGTAAGAGAAGTGTTGACAAAATTTTGTCACGAAGAAAAAACTAATACAGCAGTGTAAAACCGTTGGGTAAATTTGATTTAGAGTACACTCTTTCTAAAAATCAGCCCGTATCACTCGAGATTTTTCATCGATACAACGATACGTTCACCACAAGGTGAAGTTCGTGCTGAATTAAAAATTTTGTGGGGTTTGATGAAGCAGTTCTTGTTATCATGAATCGAAGTGTACTTTCAGTCTTCATCAGACAAAGAACTGGAAAACATGTAGAGGTAGTAAGTTTAATTTAAGACTCCTAAATATGTCCTATTCCCTGAGGAATTATCCCGATTAAGCACAGGGAATGTTATTTGTTCAATCAGTTGAATTACACTGCTTGATACAAGAAATTTTCGAAAAATTTAAAATATCACAAGAAATGTCAAAAATTCAAAAATTAGTTAGCTTTGTAAATTTTCTACAATTATAGATCACTTAGGATAGTTTGGACTCCTAAAGCTCATATGTATTGAACAAGAGTACTTGAAATTAGTCTTGATCAACTAATGGGATAGTTCAGCCAAAAACGTCCTTTTGCTACAGATAAATTTGCTTTTGAATTCTGAATCCCAGGAATTAACCTTTGGTCAACACTTTATGACATTTAACAAGGATTTTTCAGTGTGCCATGAGAATGTAAATCCCGTTCTTCTCATTGTTCTCCCTATGAAGAGAGCTCATATGTCTACAATTAAGCATTAGTTTGGTCACATAGTAAGCCCAACACCATATTCTCATTCAACGGATCTAAGAATACTACTCATATCAACTACAACGGATTCCCTTTCCTACAACAACCATACTGCTTGAATAAATTGTATTATTGACGAGTCGTAACAGAAATAAAAGAAATAAAGCAGACTAGATAAGACTACCTCAGTGTTCAAGAAAAATCAATTAGTCCACGATTCGGGATTTTCTCCATTGGCATTGGTATTGGCATCGACGTGGGTGTGAACGGATTCTTGTTGTCCAATAGTACTCACGCTTTCGGCACCAGCAACAGACTGCTCATCCAGAGCAGGCTCTTCCACAGACTCAGTTTTGGCCAACGCGTTTCTCTTTCTTTCAAGCTCCAATCTCTTCATCAACGACTTCTCCTTAGCCTTTAACTCAGCAGCCTTTTGTTCTAACAACGCAGCTCTGGTGGCCAATTCCTTGGCACTGGCCATTTCCATTTCTTCCAACTTCTGTTGTCTTTCCAAGATTCTTTCGTGTCTTATCACATAAGGAACTGTCTCAGAAATTTGACGTAATTGATTACGTTGAGGCCCGATAGATAATCTTTTGAATGCTGTATTGTTGGGGTTGAGGTTGCGGGGTGGTGGCAAGTAGTCACTCTTGTTGAAGCTGTGTGCGTGGTTATCCAATGACAAAGTGGAAGTGGAAGATGAAAAGGAGGGACTATCTTTGAGTTTAGGCGATGGCATTTCGTTGGAATCGTCCTCAAACAACATCGAAGTCTTCTTCTTGACCGAAGACTCAGTGGACGTGACAGACGAGGTATCACCGTTGGTGTCAGTTAAATCGGCAGTAGTGGTGGAATTTGTAATTTGAGCCAAGTTAGACATCGAAGGAACAGTGTCATTATAGTAGTTTTTGCCATTTTCTTGGTGTTCCACAGTGTCATGGAAGTCAGATTCATCGTACTCTTCTTCGGGCTTAGTGGATCCAGCCGTAACCTTGGTCAATCTTTCAGTTCTGTAAGTTTCGTACAAGAAATCATGGGTCAAGTCCTTCAAGTCCTGTAGATGGGAGCCCAAGATTACCGATTTTAAGATAGGGAAATCACTGTACTTAGGATCATTTATATCCACTAATCCCCAAGGATATTGTCTTCCCTTAATTATTTTGGTTTGACCTGATCTAGAGTCTCTGACTTCGAATTCATTTTCTGAGGCTATTATGGCAAAGGGTTGCAAGTTGGCCAAGAACTTACATTCTTTGATCAACTCATGGTCCTCATCCTCGTCATACTCATTCAAATAATTGTCGAATTGGAAAATGGGCACATTGAACTTCTTGATATCGATTTTGATTTGGGTCTTGAAATGATGGAGTTCAGATTCGGTGAAAGAGTCAGCCTTACCAATGACGGGAATGATGTTGACATATTTGGATAATCTTTTCATACACTGAATGTCGATTTCCCGCAACCCATGACCGGTGGGAGTGATGAAATACAACAATACATGGACCCTGGTGTCGACAAATCGAGGATTTCTCTTGATACGGGTTTCCTCCGCCAATACCAAGTCGAATTGTTGTTTCAAGTAATTTTCAATCTCTACAAAACAGAGTTCATTGTTCAAGTTTTCACCAAAGCCAGGAGCATCGATGATATTTAACAACAACTTCATATTGTCATCGTCAATCATCTCCACCTTAGTTTCAGTCAAGGCAATTCCAGGTTCTTCATGAACAGTTCTGGGATTGAATTCGTGTTTCGTCAAAATGGCAGTATTGGGCAAGGCCACCGATTTGGCTGAAGTGAATGCCAAGGTGGTGGTGTCACCCACGGTCTTGGAACGGCTCGAAGAAGCCTCGTAACGATGACTCAATACCTTTTTGTTGAGCAAACTGTTGACAAAGGTGGTCTTTCCTGTGCCCAGTTCGCCCACCACCATGAAGGTGAATTTAACCCCTTTCTTGGCGTCCTTTCTGTAGTTGATCATGGGCGAATGGTGGCTCATGGAGGGTGACTCGTACGAGTACAGAGAGTCCATGGTGGATGATTGGAGTGATTGGGTTGAAGTAGAGACGAAGTGTTTTGAAAAGTTTGTGCAGGAGGACACGTCGAGACGACGATTTGGCGGCAAGGGTTTATTGGTAAGTTTCAGGGGAGCTAACGTGAAGCGGACTAGTACGACTTGAATGAGGTTTAGGGGACTACGTTGGATCAAACAAGTCTTATTGGGACTGTTTTGGACTTGTTTGGGCCAATGGGGAGGTTTATGGCTAGTGCGGTGGATCAGGAAATGGAGATTGTACTGAAAGAGGCGCAACAGTGAGAGGTGTTTAAAATAAATAGTTTTGAGAGGTAAGCAGATAAAGAGTGATGAAGAGTTGGAAATCGATTTGTTTATTGGTCAATTTGCCAATTGTCAGTGGTCATTTTGGCAATTAATTGGTGTAAATTTGACAGCGCACAAAGTGTCGTCTCTCGGCTATCATATGATTCACAGAACAATGCGATTGGTATCCGAACCTTGACGGATCTGGCAAAACCACCAGGGGCGAGATTTGGGGACGATGAATGGATTCATGAAAAGGTTTGCGGAGGAGTGTGCTTCTCTTTGGTAGAGACAGAGAATCGTACTGATTTTGTAGACTTCTGGGACTAAGTTGTATTTGAAAACGAGATTGAGTTCACTCAACTACAATGAAGTGATTACAAAAGTGACTCAAAAAGTGGCCACAAAAAGTGAACCTCCTTGAAGTTGCTGTTTCTCAAAATTGGATCCATGTTTGGTGTACCTCATAAATTGCAAAATGCTGGTGATACACATGCCAAGATCAACGCATAGCGTATTGTAATTTTGCTACTCTCAGAGCCAGAATGGTTGATACCTTTTCTCATTTCTTTCTCATACTCTGATTTGATCCAGTCAATTTAATTTGACAAGTCTATTTCAGCAATAATCAGGTGAATGACACCCATTCTTTTGTAAAAGTGTGTATTACCACCTTAAATAAAACGTACATGCTTTAGGTACACTAGCACTAGCTCAGCACTGTTTTTGAGAGGAGTATCCATAATTCTACTAAACGATACTTCGGTCGAATTTTAATTTCAGAAACGATCAACAGTTTTGGTTAGTCTTGATAATCATGCCAGTCCAAATCGCCCTGTCTTGTATTATCTCCTATCATTTAGTGTTGCACTTATTTTCTACAACCTGGCTGCGAATTTTCAAGGGACCCCAAGTCTTGTTTGTGAGATGTTGTAGCTGCTTTGAAACCGTATTCACAAATACATCACACCATCTGATTATTCAATATACGGGTGTGACCAATACTCATACCTCTTCGGATTCTTCAAATGTAACAGTTGGGCTAACGTATTTAGACGGTACGTTTTACTGTACTTCGAATTTATAACTATACTTTAGGAACAGTTATCTTATTTTAATCTGCTTGGACTGCAATGGTCTTCACAAATACAGGTCATGTCAATTAAGCCGCTCCTGATGGCTAAAGATGACATTGACCCCATCGAAACTGTTTCGAACAACAGTTTATTTGTATTGAGTCAAGACTTGTTCTGAGCAACACTGAGACCACAATCGAGACATACCTCTATTCAAATTGATATGATACACCTGTACGATTAGATTTTAGCCTTCACTTTTCTTTAATAGTACGATTGGTACATGTTTCATTTGGTTTCCTAATAATGCCTGTCATATTGTAATTGATCATTCTTCAACCCCAATCCGATGCCTCAATCGTTCTCATTCGTGAAATTACCGTCCTTGACTTATTCACCAAACCTCACACTCTGACCCCTCAACATATCGAGTCTCATTCCCGATAATCACCTTCTTCCAACCTCTTTCTTAACCTCAAACCTTATCTTTCGTGTAGCAACCACCTTCCCATTTGGCCTGACCAATTATCACAGTCACTAGTTGACTATCGACCAATTGCAACCATCACCACAAACTGCCATCGTTGTTTACCATCAAGCAGTCACATCGACCTAGTAAACATACTGTTCTTCCAATTCGGTCAGCTTTTCGTTTGCACTATTTAGATCCTTTATCACTCGTGAGATCAGATATTATCAAGCTAACCAAGTCCATTTAACCAAGTCAATTACTCAAGTGCCCTTGTACAACTTATTTACCCAAGCCTCAATTTGGCATAGTCGATTCTTCACTTGTTACATTTCCCTGTTAATATCCCGCTTCGGACCAGGTAACCATATCAGATCAGAAACTGCTCTAATTACTCCCAGTACTTCTCAACTTTACTATTTACGCCATTAATTTGCTTCACAATGTCATTCAAGACTCTTTCAGCAGCAGCTGCTGCCCTGTTGGACAAAGAACTCATGTCGTCGGGAGCATTTTCCATTGATCAGCTCATGGAACTAGCAGGTCTAGCAGTAGCTCATGCTATTTACAAGCAGTATCCACCCAGTACGGGCAATGAGGCCAAAACTCTCGTACAAGACTATACTCCTACAAAATTAGCCAACAGAGTGGTTGTGTTGGTGGGACCTGGAAATAATGGAGGTGATGGACTTGTGGTTGCACGCCACTTGAAGTTGTGGGGAGGCTATGCCCCGGTGGTGTACTATCCCAAGAAATCAGCCTCAAATCAACTTTACAAAAACCTTACCAAACAGCTTCAAGACTTGGAGGTACCTGAACTTGAAACATTGGAAGAAGTGAAACAACTGTTACTTTCTCCTCAAACAAGTTTGATCGTGGACTCGTTGTTTGGGTTCTCGTTCAAGCCTCCAATCAGAGATCCGTTCAATGAATTGATCCGGTTCTTGGCTGACAATCATGGCAAAATCGCTCCTATAGTGTCTGTGGATATACCTTCTGGGTGGGACGTGGAGAAAGGACCCATCGATGTGGATATTAATCCCACCATGTTGGTGAGCTTGACTGCTCCCAAACCATGTGCTCTACACTTTACAAAAGAGGGAAGAGTCCACTACTTGGGAGGAAGGTTTATCAACGGCAAGATTGCTGAAAAGTATGGATTGGAGGAGGTGATTGCAAAATACAAGGCCGATGATTCAGTGGTAAAGCTTTGATATCCCGGCTACTCTGTTATTATTTCTCTCTCCATTCATACTACAAATTCACATTACCGTCCCAGAATATAATCCTTTTGAGAAATGCTGATTACTGCTATGTCTGTTTTAATGAGTATCATAAGATGTTCATGTTCACTTTCGTCAATTAACTTTTGTTGAACAATTGTTAAGGGCCATTAGGAGCAGCAAATTCGTATAATCCATAATCCTTTTCGTTACCTGATCAAGTTCACCAAAGTGAAAACAGAATAAATACATCTCAAACAACGCCATCAAAGCCCCACATCTATACAACTACGCCCGCGACAATTATGACTTATGGTACATTGTAGATGTGTATACTTATTTCAATCATCTCTTCTTCTGGAAATGGATATCATGTTAATCTTTAACCTATATTCAAGTAATTATTCCTTCTGACTAGCTCCTTAAATCATCAATTCGAATGACATATTTTAAATGAATTGTTCCAATTTTATGACTAAAAACTGTTATCACTCTGAGTCATATAAATGATTCCATTGGCCTCTACATAAACTCTACGAGGATATAAATTTTGGGTGTTCTTGACTATGAACATATAAATAAACCTAAGTTGAAAGGATGTACTAAAACATATTGATGCATATTTGAATTTGACTACTGAGTTAACTGGTACCGGCTTCTGTTTCCGAACCTGTTCTCTCTTTCAGGAGTTTTGGGGAGCTCCTTGTCATGGGGACCTTGCTGGATTGGTTGTTTTGAGATTTTTACAGGAGGTTTTGGAGCTTTGGGAGGAACCTTCATGGCTGATTTGAGCTTTATTGGTGATGTAGGAGCCGTTTGGAACGACTCTGATGGAAGCAGAGTGAATTCACTGACACTTCTGGCGCCCATTGAACCCTTATACTGAAAAACAGAATATTCTTCATTGTTCTGAGGCTGCAAAGACTGACTGAGCCCCTTAGAGTATGGATTAGAATTTTCAAATCCCTTGGATTGGAGGTAGGGAGTTTTCATTGATTGGACACTTCTATTCCCAAACTCGCTTACACTTCTCATTCCTGCAAAGGAACTATTACTGGACTTTAGATTCGTTTTAGACCCATTGGAACTGTTAATATTCATATTGTTGGTTAAGCTCACTGATCGCGAGTGTCCTTTCTGGGGTTTAGCAGAAGAGACCATCCCGTATCTGGAGGCGGAATAATCCTTTCCACTGTCTAGGCAAAAACTAAAAGGACGTTGTCTGACAAAAGCCTGGAGCTCATTTTTAGCCTCAGGCAATCTGGTGGATCGAGATGATACTGATACTTGACTTTGATTGGATGGAAATTCGATAGACTGTCTTTCCAGAAGATTTCTTTGTTTTGAATTTCCTCGTTGCTTTTCGTAGGAAATAATTGATCTATCGTTTGAAGAATTTCGTTGTTGCAAATAAAGGTCCAGTTGGGATCTTTGGGAGAAGATGAGGGATTTTCTATCCAGGTTGTTTTCTTGATAACTCTTTAGATTTCTGCATTTTCTCACTTGTAAAGGTTTTACCTTTTTTTCATTTGGGATTTTGGGTAGTTCTTTATTGATGATCTTGGCGGGAAGCATGGGAACACTGACGGTCCTTGTGGGCTCTCTAAAACTGTTGACATCCAGATCCAATTCCGAGAATAAACTGTCCTTTAAACTGATATTGTCGGGTAGTGAAAATTCTGGCTCATTTTGAAGAATATCTTCGAATTTGTACTCTTTGAATGTTTGAGAAAGGATTGAAGAGGACTCCGATGGGCATTCAGGCTTGATAATAGCAGGTGGCTCAAGTGAAGATGCTGCGGATGATAGCGAGTGAGGCTCTGATGATACGGAGCTTTGGTCACTGATGGTGTCTGAAAAGAGACTGTCAGTATCGTCTTGGTCGATCACAAGGTGTTTGGGAATATGGAATTCGGGAGACGTCATATTACCATAGTACTTGTAAATTTCATCTAGATCAGTCGAGCCGATGGTGGTTTGAGGAGAAACCTTGTCTAAAACATGCGTGTCCTTCTCGGGTAGTGTTGGAGGATTGTCTATAGCCGGTTTTGGCTTGTTTTTCCTGGATTTGGGATATGCTATTACATTGTTATTTGTGGAGGTATATAGATAAGCCCTTGAGAATTCGGACGTCTCTATAGGTGTGTCTATGAAGATATCATCCTTTGGAGATGGAGGAAGAAGAGTGCGATCCAATTGGCTCGTCTTCTTCCATACTATTGCTGGAGGAGACCCTAAGGAAGGAGTGGATTGGACTCTTGAACCAGAGCGATGCGAATGTGTGGAAGTGAATATATGTGTGGAGGTAGATACTGGAGATTGATGTGGTGTTGTCGATGGTTGTGGTTGCAAAATGGGTGCAAATGATTGGGGAGAGCTTTTCACGTCTGTTGCGACCGAATCACCATTTTTGGATACAGAAATACCTCCCATAATGCTTGGCATGGATGGAAGTGATGATTCATGAGGCAAAGGCTTGCAAACTTGTGGTAGTGGCTTGGAATTCATGTTTACAGGAGTAAGTGGAACCAGGTCGTGCGCGGACGCATTTGCAGCCACTTGAGATGAACCTGCAACCGACTCAATGGGAGACAACTGTTTTGGGTACGGAGAGTACTGTGGCTTTGAGCTTACAGGACTTACGTTCATGATTTTAGGTAGAACGTATAGCGACACCGCCCTAGGCTTTTTAGAACTCTGTTTCTGGGGTAATGAAGGTTTATTGATGCTAGGGGGAGATGGCAATTGTTTTGATGATTCCAGATCAACTCTGGAAGGGGATGCAAGGGAAGGAAGAGTCTTTATTGGAGACACAAGAGATATCTTAGATGCAAAACCAGCGAATTCTTTCCATGCAGAATGCTTGGAGGAAACGTCAGACTCGGGCTTTATAGTGTAATCTTTTCTAGAGAATACAGGCATACTGACCACTCGACGATCTCCCCTAGGCTGTTTTAACCGTCCAGCCTTGTCAAACACTGGTAAGTTGACAGGAATGTCTTCCACATCGAACGTACTAGGACGATAGCTAGCAACGGCATGACTGAAGTCAAGGGTGTCTAATTTTCCTGCTGGGATAGCAGGAGGCACGTCCAACGGTGATAATAGCTGCTTGGAGTAATTATCGTGCTTCATCAACTATGCGATCTTGATCTATAACGCTGCAAGAGGACAGGAAACGGAATGCAGAAAAATTATGATGGTTGTATGAGAAGGATATGCTGAGATGAGGTGGGGTGAGATGGTTATGTGTAGATCGAGGCGAGCTTGGGTTGATATATTTGAAGAAGATGGCTGGTGTCCCAAAATGGATGCAGGCTGGCTGCAATGATCTATTGTTCGGTGCGGCATCATACATTAAAACTAATCCCGGGGCGACAAAATATACACCATTGATCTAGGCTTAAATACTACGGTAAAGGTTATAAGCGAGAGGACCTGATCTAGATGGAGTGGATCCAGTGATCATGGTTAGGTTTAAATGTATAGGTACTGTAATGTCAGTATTTGCAATGACGTTTGGTTATGCATGGATGCCGCTTGTGTGCACTCCCTGCATTCACTAGACAACGCCAGCAAAGTTGTAGTGACGACGATGTCATATACGAAGGTTTGCGAAATTAGACTATCGTCTACACGACACAGCTGGTACGGAAGTGACAAGCATGACAAGAAAGGACAGATTTGGATTGACGAACTTGACAACCATTTCAAACAATTGAAAGGCATAAAATGCGAGGGTGTGAAGTAAACGATGTAGGAGAAGAAACCGAGGACGTATACATGCATAGCATAAGAGTTGGGTAAGAGGACCTTCCCATCGGCTTATTCAGGTACGCTGTAATATTTTGGACCCCCCCCTGGAGTATTTTGTGTACCCCTCGGTATTACCTTCGAATTTTTCCTATGCTATAAAATATGTCTAACTCTGAAAGGAACATTACGGTGGAGAACCGTCGCCATGACAGCCCAGCTTAGTAGTTGAAATTGCTTGATTTAGCTGGTTCACGATTCTGTATATCAACTACGCCGAAAGCATATTGCCCAATTTAGTTGAAAGGACGTTGCACGTGGTATGGCACCGTAATATAATTTGAAGTGACAACTGAGAGCTTTGGCTCAGCTGGCTCTTAGCTAGAGGGAATCCTCCACTGTCTACTTTCACTGATTTTGGTTTTCAGTGCTTAATATGGAGGTGCAATAATGGTTCTCACAAAACCCCGTACTAAAGAGATAGTGCAAGAGACTATGTGCACTCCGATATAAGTCTATTCTTCACCATAAATTAGCCCTACTCTACGCTTCTACACAATTTATCAATGAGGCAGCATGATCACTAGTATATTAAACTTGATTTTGTGTATTATTTTACCTGTTATGGCAATGACAGAAGGAATAACTATTGACACTAATACAACAATAATATATAACAAGTTACTCGTTTGTTTAGATGATGAAGCTAATAAATACCTCATTAATATCTGTGATTCAATGGTTAAAGTGCAACCCATTGAGTTAAGAGATATGCGGCTAGGTGGCGAAGATAGCAAATTGCGAGATTGCATGCTACTAGCCGTGGCTAACGGGGGTGCTGTGTTATCTATTCCTAACGAACAGTATGCTAATGATAAAGGGATATATGACAGTGATTATGACAGCGACGGAAACGAAAGTGGCTATGAAGGAGAAATTTTAGAAGACACCAATAACAATACATATAGACTTAAGAAGAGAAATGAATTGGACGGTTTGGGGTTTGATACCAGCAAAAAATGCAATAGTGGTGATAACATTAACTTCTCTATTAACCCGAATTGCAAGAGTTCAATGAATAAGAAATATAAACTGTTAAGTGCATTTAATCCGTATTACTGCACAGTGGGCAGGTTTACATCATGGCCACATCACTACTGTAGAGGAGGCGATGACCACACACTAGCAGTGGGACCAAGGCAAACTGTATCTATACTCTAACCTTATACCTCGCGGCCTCAGATAACACTGCTACCAGAAGTGAATTTTCCTTTAAATTTAATTGCCCTTTTCAGCAGCCCAAATCGACCCTAATTGTCTAAACGTATTTGATCTGGCCAGGGCCGTTTTAAGGCGCCAAAAACCCAACCACCTTAGTTCACACCTCCCCTAACCTTCTCCGAGCTCTTCTATGATTGACATTAAGCAGAGCATCTGGAACGGAAGTCTCAATATCAAGATCTCCCTTGCAAATAACCAATACTTGGCCCATGTCTACCGCAACTCGTACTTTCCAGTTGAGTTCCATCTGATCATAGAATACTTTCGCCGATTTGACGAGAACGTGGCGAAGTATCCCGTGTGGTTGGAGTACGACGGTGTGCCCATTAAATGGAATTTACCTGTTGGTTTTCTTCATGATTATTTACATCTTCCTACAAGACAAGCCAGCGGCGGTGTGTGGCTGTTGACATTACGATACAAGGAGTATCCCGCAGACCACATCATTCCGTTTATCTATACCCATTCCAAGGGAGTGGACTATATGAAATCGCTCAAAGAAGTGGTGGTGAATCAACTCAAACAGTCAAGTTTCGTGCTCAATGGTAGCTCTAAGGTGATCATGAACCTCGGTGAAGCAGATTCAAATGGTTTGTGGAACGCTATAGTGTCTCACAACTTATACGAGTACGAAAGAATTCACAAACTTGTGATTTACAAGCATCAAAGACTCCCAATAAAGGTGTACGTGTGTGGGTCAACGGATGTGATTCAGATTCCAATCTACCCTAAGGATGACAAGGGTGACACTGTCACATTAGCAGCGGTTTTGGCCCAATGCTTGCCCACCTTGTTTGAAAAACAAGTTTATGCTAGCCCATATGTTCAGGGAGTGGATATGAGAAAGTATGTGGAGATTCTGATCTTGGAGTTGTGGACCTGGTTCCGCCATTTGGATGGCTTTTTGTACATTTGCATAATTCCAGACCAGTCTCCAGGTGAGAGTTTGTGACACTAGAAAATGCCTATAAAGCCCACCTTTAATTCAATACGATGTGAACCAGAGCTCTTCAGCATATTCAGAACCAGAGCATAACAGTTGTCCCCCTCGAAATTTTGATCTTATGACCTCTGTTCAAGCTTCCAAGGGATATAGGGTCTTCACTATTAACCGGTTAGAAATATTAAAAAGCTCATTTGATTAATGTCGACTTCATGATTTCCACTTCTGCTCGAACTTCACCACTTTACAATCCTACTATTGACTTATCAGAACGGCTGTATCATTACTTATGAACAACCATGAACAACCATGAGCAACCTTGAACAGCATTGAGCAACCATGATCTAATGATATTTATCTAAACATGTGGTGGGAAATACACTATATTGCAAATGATATATATCGATTCACGATCATTCAATTTATGGATTAGATTGAATCAGCTGATATATGATTGTTCAATTAAACGACTTGTTCAATCTGAGTTAGAGTTACTAGCTAGTGATTCAATATGAGGTATTGCTCTATTATTAATACATGATTCTAATATACTATGGTTTTATTCTAGTGGAACATTTCGCATATAAGTCGAAGGTCAAATCGGTTGGATCAGTCTATCCTTATGCGAAAGTTTTTGTGAATTTTGAGATCAAGGTATTCCACTTAAGGGTACCCTTGGTTCTCAAGAAGTTTCTCGTTTATTCTCAAAAACAGCTTGTAGCCAGTTTCTGTACATCTTTACCTGTTTCTTCCTGTTCACTAACAATCTTCTATCAGTACCAATTTTGACTTCATCAAACCCTCCTTTTTTACAGAAGATTTCACGTAACTCTTCCTCAGTGAAGAAATAAACACGGGTTCCGTCACCCCTGATGTAGAAATTATCGTCTAACAATCTTCCCTTCTTAAATCTAACTTGAGCCAAGTCATACCGTCCATAATCTCTAAACAAGATCTGACCTCCTGGTTTCAATACCTTTTTGAGGTTAGCCATAGCTTGGTCCCATTGGTTAGGGTTCAAGGCAGAAAAGATAAACACCATAATGACGATGTCTACCGAGTGAGGTTCCATATCTTCAGGAATTTCACCTTCTGGGTTAGCCAAATCCCACACCGATGAATAAGCAATTCCCTTTTCATGGTTAGGTGCAAACTGCTCATTAGACCTTACCAAATCCACAGCTACCTTCAGGTAATCACAACCATAAATCTTCAAGTTGGGATTCTTATTCTGGCCAAGAACTGGATAGAATGTGTTTCCAGCACCACATCCAATTTCCAAGATAGTACAGCTCTCGTTATAATCTGCACTGGTGACCTCGTACAACCGAGGAAACTCGATCTGAAGCCATTTTCTGTCTTTAAAGAAGTTCTCTCGGTTGTTTTTGTAAAAGATGTCCCAAAATTTGGCAGGGTTGGCGTTATACATTTTTTTGTCGAAATCCTTAACGGGATGATCGTACTGCTTGGCAATAAGTTCTTTGGCCTGGTCGATCTGTTCTTGACCCCATTCGACGTGGTCCCAGGCATTGTGATTGAAGACGTCTTCTTCGTTTTGCAACAAACGTTGACCGAAGGTGAATGGAGAGTCTTTGCCTATACGAGAGTCGACCTCGCCAGTTCTGACATCCAAGGGAGGTTTGGAGATGTTTTGTGACATGTTCAGAGGGATGGTGGAGGGGTGGGTGAAGAGTTAGTGAAGTGGTGAGATCGATGAGATGCGAAGATGATTATTTTAGCGAGATTCTTTAGTGAGACTCATAAGAGTGAGAGGTTATGAATTGCTGAAGAAACGATTTTTATGTGGGAAAAGACCATAGGGAGGATTTGAAAATGTACTGATATTAATCTATGGTTTTAGGAGGGGATTTTCCTAAGGTTTGTCCTCAGTAAATATATATAGTGGCCCTTGAACGATAATGCTAGTGACCATAGTGAGAGTAATTAGTGAGAATTAATGGGAAATAGTGAGTGAGTTAGTGAGAATTACTGAGAATTGGTGAGAGAAAATTACAAAATTAGGGAGAGAAGTATTGGAGAAACTAGTTTTAGAGACAGCATCTTACTATGATAATTGATTAAGGTACTCGGTAACTTTGCTGTCTATTGCTTTGATTACTATTAGTTTGTAGTCTCGATTATTTGTTGAAACTACCCCCTATATTAAGTTAAAGAACTAGTTCAATGAGATTTGAATTTATACCACTATAACATTATAATTGTTCAAGGTTAAAAGTCAACCCTGGGCTAAGGAAATTTAGCGTTCTTGTCATTTGTGTAGTGCCGAACCTTCAGTTCTGCATTGTTAAATTCTAGCTCCGATTTTCTTTCAAGTCTACAACAAAAATTGAATTACTACGATCTTTACTAGACAAAGAAAGACATTCAAGTCTCAAATATTCATTATTCGCTTCAAATGACGATTTCTATACTATATTTACTGGTTTAAATTCATACCTAGCTCTGGTATATGGTCATCCGGTGATACACCCATTATCGACTCAATCTTAAACCTGGATTAACACTCCAAAAAATATACCCGTTATTGACACCAGTGATTCTATAAAGTAATTGGTCAAGAACACTATCGTAATTTCATGCCAATTATAATCCTTTTCAACAACCTATTTTTTTAAAAAGTGAACGTCCAGCAAGTCCTGTAGCCTCTCGGCAGCTTGTTCACTGGTCAAGTCTCGTTGTGCCTCTCCCAACATTTCAAACCCTACACAGAATTTTTTGACGGTAGCTGACCGCAATAAAGGAGGATAAAAATGTATATGGAACCAACTGGCATCCTTTTCTTCTTCAGAACAGTGGAATGGTGCTTGGTGGATTCCCATGGAGTAGGGGAAAAATGTGTTGAATAAATTATCGTATCTTGTGGTTAATTTCTTGAGGATTTCTGCGAGGTCAAGCTTGTGCTTATCGTTAAAGTCTTGAGTGGATTTCAAGTGTTCTTTGGAGATCAACAATGTTTCGAAGGGCCAAAGAGCCCAATAGGGCACCACCACTATGAATGAGTCATTTTGTAACACCACTCTTTCTCGTTGTTTGATTTCTAATTGCACATAATCTCCCAACAAATGAGTGTGATTATCCTTGTAGTAATTGCTCATGTTAGTCAATTCTTCCTGGACCTCACTGGGTATGATATCCAAGCTCCATGCTTGACCATGAGGGTGGGGATTAGAACATCCCATGGCACTTCCTTTATTTTCAAAGATTTGAAGGTATTTATAAGGCAGATTCAGAAGCGAGTCTTGGTACAAGTCACGATAGAGTTGCAGCCACGTCTCTACCACCTCCACCACATCTTTAATCTCCATCAATGGCAATGTCAAGTTATGGTTGGGACTGAAACATATCACAAAACATTTTCCCTTCACTCCTTGAGTTCGAAGTAATCGTCCTTTGAGAGTGTCTTCCGGCTCTTTTTCGACGTAATCTGGCTGTTCCAACTTCACGGCAGGATAGTCGTTAGTGAAAATGTAAGTGGTACTAAACTTGGGATTTCGATCTCCAGTTGCACGAATGTTCCCGGGACACAAGTAACACTTGGGATCGTACGAGGGAAGATTCATCTTTTTGATTTCTTCCCTGGCACCCTGCCAAGGTCTTTTGGCTCTGTGAGGAGAGCAAAGGATATATGTGTTTGTTAGCGGGTTGTACCGGCGATGGGAATGGTTTGTGAAATCGAAATCTTGAGTCATGGCGGGCGTAGTTTGGGCTGTCACGGGATTGAGGAGGTAATCCACACGGTTGACTCTCATTCTGTTAGGGGATCCTATGTGTTTATATAGTGGCAATTGCTTGTAAGAACGTGGATGTATATTTGTATTGAATTTGATGAGATTTGTTAGATGTGTCAGAATCCCGATGCAACGTTGCAATGCGCGACCCCATGGGGTTATGTGCACCGGCGAGCAAAAACTTACCCCGAACTTTTTTAAAAAAAATCAATTTTAACAATTATGCAGACTTTTTGTCTGCATGGTCGTTTTAATTTCAGTATAAACCTTATATCGAACACGTTTTAGGTCATAAACAATGGTGAATATTTTCATTTCTCCACTTTATGGCACGTTGCGGAAGGTCTAGACCAGGTGTATGTGAGAGAATGTAACGTTTCTTCATTGGATAACTCCAAAAATAGGAACATAATAATCAACAATAGAACTGCAATAAACCATGGGGCTGTGAAAATTATTTAATACTTTCACTACAACGTTGCGGCCGGTAATTAAATGCTATGCAACGTTGCATGATTTTTTACAGGTAAAAAAAAGGGTCTATTCGAAGATTCCTGTCAAAAAAGTGATTGCATGGATCTGAGAATTAACATCGGTAATCACCATTTCAAATCACTTTGAAAACCCATGCTGATATTAATGACTCCATCCAGAAGTCAAAAAAAAATGCCATTCAATATCTACCACAGTCTTTTAGCGTAATTTAATTGTCTCCAAATCAAACCTCCTTTCAAGTATTTATCATGACAAATGATCTGTTTGAAAGTAACATTTTAGTAATTGAAGAAGCGGTTTCATGGGGACGAGATACCTTTATCAACCGCACCACCGTCACTTTAGTTTTATTGACTGGCCAGCAGCTTAATTGGATATTCTGCCTCAGCATCCAACAACTACGGTAACTCTCCATCTTTATGGTTTTACTACGAATCAATGGAGTCAAGTTCCTGGTCCATGTTTGAGTGACTGATTTTGAGCAGGTTTGAACAGGGTTGTAAATTTTGCAGCCAGTACAAATGTGTGTATCTCGTCCAAGGAACCACTACCGTTTTTAAACAAATTCTCTGAAAGCCCCTTACGTTCTGTGATGAGTCGGGATTCCCCCACTAAAAGAACCTAATCTAATGGTCAAGTTTGTGTGTTTCTACTGGCGGTCTATAAGGATATAATTTTGAAAGTAGAGAAAAACCTTTGAGTTCCCTCAGTTCGCATCTACGTCCTGGGCTTCCTTGACCTTGGAGCCGAGCCCTCCCCTTCCAAAGTTATAGACCTTAACAATATGCTAAGCTTGTTCAGTTGCCATTGGTTGTCTTTGCAAAGGTCACAAGACTAGGGTCCATGGCGAGTGATTTGATAAGACCACTGGTGGGTTCAATATCCAAACCCATTCAGATCTAACTGTACTAGTTATACCAATTTTGTAAAGACTGAGTGTACAATGATTTGTACAATGATTGAAAGTTCTCCATGAGTAGTGACAAAGTTCAGCCATAGGGTGGACCTCGATTACTAGGTCGAAAGAGGGTTAATTAAATTAATCTGTGAATAAAGAATATGGACTAGAGACTAAGGACTTGACACTAAAGAATATATAATAATGGCTAGAGACTAAAGACTAAAGTGCAAAGATCGCAATAATAATGATTGAAGAGTTAGTTGAACTATTCTATAAACTCATCATTTTCCCGATGTATATTTGTTAGAGAACATCATCGGAATGATGGCATGCCAGTCAATAATTGTATAACAGGATAGGCTGGGAGACCTCTATTAGTATAAGCAGATCCATCTTAAAAGCGGATCATCTTGGTTATAATGTGGAACTGAGGTTAAAGGAGTCGAAATTTTGCATAGATTTAAAACCAGGACCATTTCCTTGATTGTGAAGTTACTATAGCAGAAATAGGGACTCAATTCCTCTGAATTACGTCACAAAATAGAGCCAACCAAAAGATTGAGCTTTGATATATATCATATCTGGTGAACTTTATGGAAATGTGCAACTATTCTTACAGTTCTTTAGGATGTTGTAACATTCACCTTGTGATGCAGATCAATCCACATTCATGTTCAGAGACTCACATGGTCAAGGCCCAGTCAATGTGTCACCACTTTGTACTTGTAACATCTGCTCACTACGCACACACTTTTCTCTGTCTCTTTCTCCACAGGCTCTTCACAGACTCCGCAGCATACTCTCTATCTCCAAGCACTGCTACCCTCTCTGGGAAAATTGTAGTTCGTTTGCACTAAGCCCATGTATGTTGATCTGGAAACCGTTCATTTTACGTCACGTCGTCACCTGCGCCCTTTATACCAGTCTGACCAATTCTGCCACCTTCACATCAAACAACTTGCTTTTAATAGGCATATCCAACGAGTAAAAAGGATCCTTCATCACATAATCAGAATAGATGATATACAATTGTCGGTACACTTCACTGGCATGGTCATGCTGCTTTTGAAGTTCACCTTTACTAGGAACAATAGTGTCTGCAGCAAGTTTGGAGGAAGTTTCAGATGTATGCTGTAAGTTATGCACCACAGGATTAGGTGATGTTATTATAATGAATTTGATCCCCGTCAAACTTTGAAATACATAAAGATTAAATAAATCAGTCTCGATACTGCGTAAGCCCGTCTTGTTGGTATTTGAATTCTGCACTTTTCCAGTGGATAATAATGCAGCATTGGAAGCCAATTCCCCATTGTCTGCATTAATCCCATCTTTACCAATTATTGTTGGTGTTAATCTAGCAGCAATAGCATGCACCCCATGAAGTGTACCTGCCAAAACAAGATAATCATTTGCACTTAGCCGATTGAGTGAGGGATCGACATTGTTCTGATATATGAGCCCTCCGGCCTTGTTAAGAATATAAAGTGAATAAACCTTCATGTTGGCGTTTGAGACGATTAGACTGGCATTTATAGTCGGGCGTGCGCCTACCGATCAGTCCTGCACGGAGCAAAAAAGTAAGCTTCCCCACCAGGAGTCGAACCTGGAATCTTCTGGTTCCAACCGAGAAGTGGTTACTAAATCGTAGCCAGACGCCTTGACCATTGGGCCATGAGGAACGAAGCTTGTAGTGGGGAAATATGGAAGAGTTATATTCAGAGGGTAGCTTGAATTTCAAATTGAATTTTCAGGCGTTGAACTCTTAAAAAGTAGCATTTAGAGTACTCTATTCCATATATTATTAGCTGTTATGTAAGTTGTAGCTTTGGTGCACGATATGTGTAATGTGTGACATAGGATCAAACCCCTAAGACACTAGATATTGTCAGAGTTTAGAACACGTGTAATAACCTCTTCAAAGCACATAGCTAGTGACTTGAAACACAGTGATTAGAAGAAACGAACAATACTTATTGGTACACTGATATTAGCAGCGAGTTATGTCAAGGACCCTTGTAGCCTCATCACTGGCACACACAACACCTGATTCATGTAGAATTCTCGGTGTTCCCAAATTATGATGTATTCACGAACTTGGACTACAATCTTTTAGCTGGCTGTCTACCGGGTATAACCTTCAAAAAACATTTTGTAGAATGCAGAGTTACTTCCATAAGTATTGCTGGCTCAAGCTGAGTAATGTTCCTAAAACAACATAACCTTGATAAATGATAGATCCGCTTTCTGGGATATTGAAAGAATTCTGAGAGTGTCTGTCAGATCAAGTTATTACCTCTTGTTCGACAACAATTATGAGTGCACATTTGCTGCGAAAACAGTCTTCTACTCTTTGTGGTGCATCTATAATCATCTCTAATTCATTGGGGTCATAACTAGACTCAATGCCTCCATCTCTGATTGTCTCCTTCGGTACCCATGAAGTTTTATTTCATGAACCTTGACAAGTGAGCTCGTTAAGTTGTTCATTATTTCAAAAAAATTGGAGTAATTGACCAAATTTTCAGAATTTTAAACTCAATCTTATATCCGAAAAGTCGTCGCATGAGGATATAATTGATGCCGCTAGTTAGGTAAAAGAGCTTCTCAAATATACACTAAGAGAGTGGGCACACTAAGAACTGAGTTAGCCAAGTTGTATTGGTTGAGTGCAACCTCAAAAGAAATTTGAGTCTCGAAGTTGTAGTTAACGGGAGCAAACGAAACCTCCCTTTTGTTAAGGTCAAACACGAACAGAGCTCATGGACAGTGATTGTATGAAAATCTTCATAAACAAACCAGAAAAAGCGCAATCAATTTATGCTAATG
This sequence comes from Suhomyces atakaporum, assembly GCA_030561405.1. Lineage (NCBI taxonomy): Eukaryota > Fungi > Ascomycota > Pichiomycetes > Serinales > Debaryomycetaceae > Suhomyces > Suhomyces atakaporum. The sequence goes on from JAKTXH010000051.1 coordinate 81,387, forward strand.
ATAAAATCGTTACAAGGAGTAGGAATTGCAACTCTGTCCAGTTCAAAGATCAATTCCAGTTCTGTTTAATCACATAAGGGAAGCTTAGTACTCGGTTTAAGAAGATAGGAGCCTAAACTATGCTTCTTTTGCTCAGGGGTTAGAATGATAGTTGGACCTGAATTTGAACTATCCAGATTTTCTAAATCAATGGTCAAACAACCAGGTTGTCTTAGAAGATTGAAGTTTAATCTGAAAGGTATGTCACCAAGATGATGGATAGGAAACCCAATTAACTCTTGTATTTAGCATGATCAATTCCTCCAAAAATCAATGATCCATCGTAATTGAGTTAGTCGAATAAAGAGAAATCAATTCCCTACTCTTTTCTTTGAGTTTGGAGACATTTGATGCTTTTCTGCTACAGGGATATCTTTGATGTGTCCGAGATTATGCTCTTCGGATTTTTCAGGAGTTACCAAGTAATGAACCAAAGCAGCCAAATTGATTGGAATATAATTTTAATTGAGTTTCCTTTTACCAAAAGAAAATGAAACATTACCTGTTTATATATTCCACCCTGGGAACAACATCAGCAAGTGACTGGTGATAGTCTTTTCGAATGGAAACTATCAAAAAAAATCCTGGAAAGAATCCTGAATTTTAATGGGGCTAATTGAATGCCAAAGAGGTGCACCAAAAGGACTTCAAAATATTGAGTAATACCAGTACTGATGGTCCAAATGTTTTCTAGAATTCATTGACAGGTCCGGTTCAGTGATGTCTGAGTGGCTGCGAAATTTTCACGGCATTTTCAGTCTACCATACAATGTATTTGCTGACTGGCAAATTAACGGCTAGAACCACTCTAAATACTAGCAGTTGTTAGCCTTGCTCTCCAAGCAATCAAAACCATATATTAGGAGTTGGTACTGATTGAAGGTTACACATCATTTTAATGAAAAGGAGCCCAGATATTAGCAATTTGGCAGAAAGTGAATGTACTTGAATGTCACTACCAGTGCCACAAGCTAGGTAAGATTACTCTGCTTTATGGGTGCTAAATTGTGTAAGGGTTCAGTTGAAAGTTTCCCCTTTGCAGTTGATTATTTAGCTCCTATACTTTTATTCAGCTACCCTTCGATCACTTATCTCCAGCCTCACCAAATTAACATTGAAAAAAAGAAAACAAATACTGAAACTGGTATTCTAAGCTTAAATCAACCTGCAAGCTGGTTTCTGCATTTTAGGGTTCTTTTCACTTCGCATAATGAAGTAAGCCTCTGAGCAACCTAAATGCAGGCTATTTTCTAGTTTCAAGGCTCAATACAACTTGACAGGCTTTTAGTATGACTAATAGCATAAAACTGTCAAAACAAGAGCTTTCATGGGCTATAGAATCAATTTTTTGTCAAAAGCTTCGTCACAATATAGTATATCAGTTTAACGTCGTTTCATGTAACGAGTTGATGCGAGTCGATACCGGAGAACGGATAACGAGCTCAACAAAACGGAAATAAGTCCGAATGTCCG
>JAKTXH010000052.1:0-82468 GCA_030561405.1 Suhomyces atakaporum
TCTCGAAGTCCGTTCTCTTGAGCTCGTTATCCGTTATTCGACCTGATCTGTTACAAATTCACGAATAAGGCAACTTGTCCGAGTGGTTAAGGAGAAAGATTAGAAATCTTTTGGGCTTTGCCCGCGCAGGTTCGAATCCTGCAGTTGTCGTCATTTTTTGCATCCCAGTTTACTTTCAAGTTCGATGCCATGGATAGATGAAGTATACACAGAGAAATTCTACATAACCAGAATTATCATAACAACCTTTTCGTTTCTATTACTTACCTTTTTTAAGTACCTCTATATACATTGTATAATTAAGTGATCCCATGTTTCCCTTCATTCATTTGAATTAGTGCTTTGATGACAGATTGGTTCTCGCGACCTGTAAATTTTGAATCCTGAGAATTAGCTTTGACCTAAATGGTTGACTTCATTACAAGAAGTCGGCCCTCTTGTGAGAGCACTTTATTTGTATTTTGATCCGATGATTAGAATAACTGGTGATACCATATGAACATGAAACACCTCTTTTGTTGAAAATCGAGCGGATAGATTGACTGAGGGATAAGAAAGTACTAGTATGATTTGATCATTATCATTGGTTTATCATGATCTATACTGATCACCTCTTTGAATAATCAAGGATCCTCAAGTCCAATAGACATATGCTCTGTACTTTGTTCATTCCTCTTCATATTCCTCCAAGTCTTCAGGTTCAAAGATCACCCGAACCATTAAGGAACATGAAGGACACACAGCGATGTCTTCTCCATCCTTAAGATCATCCAATGCAATGGCGAAACGATCTCCACATGGACAAGGGTATTGAAACAACTGAGTGATAGGATCAAAGGTGAAGTCCTCTATCTCTATTTCATCATAGATTGTCTCCATAGCTGATGATGCTTATCAGTTTGTAAATTCAATCGCATCGCATGACATATGATTCCTCATGTGACCAGGTGAAGATTTAGGGCTCCAGCCCTCGCGATGTCGCACCTCAATATTACAGCACTTACACTAACATGCAATAATTTTACAAGTTGGCCAATACTCACTATAGAGGGATCTCACCGTAACCTGTAAACGTTTTGCACATTAGGTCCGTCCTACCCACCACCGCTCACACCGCGAAAAACTTTCACCTAGAGGTTTAAAAAAATTTTACCGCTAGATTTTGAATCGTTTTCTTTCTTACTATCAGTGATATTCAAAAGTGTATGTACAGTTACAAGATCATCCATCATACAGTCAGACATAACATACGTTCAATACACCATGAAACATCGATGTTGTTTATGATCATGGATAGTGGATTCATCGTTGAGAAATTTTTCACATTTGGTTAACAGCTACTAACATTTAGCAACATGGGTATTTCTAGAGACTCTCGTCACAAGCGTGCTGCCACTGGTGCCAAAAGAGCCCAATTCAGAAAGAAGAGAAAGTTCGAATTAGGTAGACAATCTGCCAACACCAAGATTGGTGCTAAGAGAATCCACTCTGTCAGAACTAGAGGTGGTAACCAAAAATTCAGAGCCTTAAGAGTTGAAACCGGTAACTTCTCCTGGGGTTCCGAAGGTGTTGCCAGAAAGACCAGACTTGCTGGTGTCGTCTACCATCCATCTAACAACGAATTGGTTAGAACTAACACCTTGACCAAGTCTGCTATCGTTCAAGTCGATGCCACTCCATTCAGACAATGGTACGAAAAGCACTACGGTACCTCTTTAGGTAAGAAGAAGGGTACTGAAGAAGAAGTCAAGAGATCCAAGAAGGTTGAAAGAAAGTTGGCTTCTAGATCCGGTCAAGCTTCTATTGAACAAGCTGTTGAACACCAATTCAGTGCCGGTAAATTATACGCTGCTATCTCCTCTAGACCAGGTCAATCTGGTAGATGTGATGGTTACATCTTGGAAGGTGAAGAATTAGCTTTCTACTTGAGAAGATTGACTGCTAAGAAATAAACCTTCGGTATCATATAAATATATATACTAATGTGACATACTTATTAAGTGGCAATGTAAACTATTTACCATGGGTCAATAGTATCATTAGTTTCTCTTTATCCGTAAGTTTTCTAAGTATGGGAAGTATTGACACTTGCAAATTTGCTAATGCCAATTAACAATCGCAGTATCGGTTTTCACCGAACTGATGAGCTTCCTTCGGTGAACTAATGAGCTTCCTTTAGTGAATTGAAGAGCCTCTGTTATTGAAACTGATGACCCTCTTTTAGAAATTTACAACTTGTGGTTTACGACCGTAAAATTATGTTTGACGGTAAAAGTAATCATGTTTCCAATTTCCGTTTAACATGATTATTCATCGTTAAGCCATCGTCATAACTTCTTGCCAGACTATAGCTCAATTTTCCTAACGACATTTTCTACATTTACGTTTATCCTCATTACTATAAGTTGGTTTTAATAAACTGTATGTTAGTTGTGTTCATTAGTTTGAATCAGAAGAGGCATGTCGCTGTCGTTCAGGCGCCTTGCGAAGCAAGACTCAGTACAGGTCTGTGTAACATTTTGTTCATCATTTCAATCGTAGTACTTACTGTTCTGGCCATTTGGTGCTGTTCATCGGAATGCCAGAAATCGCAAACTTTTTATATTTGTAGAGTATCCGGGTAACTTTGTGCAAACGTGATAGGGCAAGCTACAAATAGTCTCCAGCATTATCGATCACTTACTAAAAAAACTAGAACAACAATAACAAGATGCTAATTAGGAGGCACTAATCTCCGAAATAAATTAGTTGATACTTTTCTTGCTAAATATACTTGTACAGGTCATAGGAATAGAGCACACCCATCACCTCGTTTTCGCCCAATTCAACACACTGTCAACAATTCGTTTCAAGAATTGGTGTCCATTAATCCGATTTAATTCTAATATCTCTTAATTTTGTAAAATCGATTTTCATTATTCTTCATTTTACTTCTTGTAAATAACTACTTGTTGTTGACTTAATATACCAATTTATGACCTGCACATGGTCTCACTATGACTTTTTCCATCTTCCAAACACTTCATTACCATGACGAATACTACGCATGACGATACGGTATTCGAGGATGCTCTCAACCAGTCATTCGCCTACAATTCTACGAACGTCTACGCATCTTCCACTACTTCCTCGCATCTCCAAAAGCTTCCAGAAGCCGTAGGGGTTCACTTCCAACAACCACAACATGGATCTGAAATCACTACCCATCAGAAACCACCAAGAACCAATATTACCGAAGAAGAGTTGTCACAGTTCAGACTCCATCAAATCAAACTTTCATTAGCATCTTCAAAGCTTGCCTCAAAGGACAAACATTCGCATATTACACAAGAATCAAGTAAAAGCCAGCCTATATATTATAGGCCACCATCTTCAAATATCAAAGGTACCCAGTTTGGAATCCAAAGCTTCCTACCACCAAATGTTAGCCTTGGTGGAGTCAAAAATGAAGGCACTAACCATATACCATTATATGTTAACAATACTCCACAAGCACCACCAAAAATCAATAATATTATAGAGTCTATACAATACAAGAAAAGACCCGACCTTCAGGAGGATGACTTGGATGACGATATTTCAGGTCCATCAGGAGAGTGGACCAACCCTATCATGCAACAGGCATTGGCTAGACAAGTTGATCGTGAAAGCCGTATTAAGACGGTATATCATAATATTTTCTACTTGTTAATCTTCCATTTTGCTCGCACTTTGGTAACCAAAGGATGGCAGTTATACGAGAATCGCAGACAAATCCAATTACAGCTTCAATATCATTTACATCACCCATTGGCATCCAGAGTTTCGGGAATTGATGTAGTTAAACTGGTATCGATCCTTGGATATGTTGTAACCCTGATAATACTTCTCAACATAGTGTTTTCAATTGCTGTTTTGTTAAAAGGTCAAGACCAGTGCTATGATTTACCACTCAGTGACAAGCAGCGTCGTCTAATTGGGTTGCGAGTAGGATACCAATCAGAGACTGGACATCAAGATGAAGAGAAAGAAGAAGAAATTAGTGCTGACCTAAAATTGAAACAAAGAAGGTATGCTACGGATAAACCAATTCCGTCACTTCCCAAGTACACTAAACTTAATCGATATTCACAGTACAATTTTCATCAAAAGGAACCCTCGGAGCCAAAGATCCAATTGTCCTCAGTAACCCCGCATGGTCGTCATTTTTTGGGTACGATAAATAAACGAACCGAGGTAAGCCCCGAAGAAAAAGAGGTCTTTACCAAACGTTTCAATATCAATTTTACATGAGCTATGCTATTCAGATAAGTTGTACATGTAGCTGAAACCATAAATTATATAGATTTCAATAGATTCAAATAGACATCTAAATAATCATATGCGCACCACCACGACTCATTTTTAACTTCCCCAGATTTTCTCAAATTTTGAGGGGACAAAATAATCACTATATAAGCAGAAATAACTCCTACTTCGTCATCAACTATGGACTTCGAAGAAGAATTTAGGGTAATAAAGATCGATGATCACAACTATGTTGGTGCTCATCCATTGAAACTCCCCATGAATGGTGCCCGAGGAGTTTATGGAGGACATACTATTGCTCAAACTCTTTTGGTAGCTATTGAATCTACCAAGGATGATCAATCCCAATACCTTTGGACACCTTTAGCATTCCATCTCTACTTCATACGTGCTGGAGATGCCCGAGTTCCTATGGAATACCAAGTAGACCTGTTTGGAGGAACCAATGGAACTATTCACCGGTCTATCAAGGCGATTCAGAAGGGGAAGATAAGGGCAACTGCAACTTGTCTCCTTGTACGTGTGGGACAACCATTGTCCCCATATAAGGGACCACCGGCACCAAAGTTACTGTTGAAATATCCCGATCCCTCGCCTCTCTATCAGGGTCACCATACAGATTTTATTCGAAGTGCATACTCCGATGAATTTGTGGATTATAAGCTTACACCAGAAGAGGAAAAAGTGCCTGCTGCCGAGAGGTGGATCACAGTGTGGAATGGGATCTCCAATCGTATCAGTCCTGAGTATGAAGGTAAGGAAGAATCTATTCAGAAGCCCATATTATATCCTTTAGCACCTAACGACTCAGGTATTGACTATCGTGCCCCCAAGACTTCATATATTCCTTCGAAATATCAGCAACTGATGAAGAATCCAATTTTCAATTTGATTGGATTGGCCCTGGTTTCAGATAGTGTATTGTTGACAACACTTCCTCGGATTCTTCACCTTCCTTGGAATCCTACAGAGGGATTACCATCTGAAGAATATGATGCTGCACGAGATGCTAGACACCTCATGAAACATTCAATGAACATCATTCATCTTTATCACTACAATGCAATGTCCTTAGATCATCACCTTTATTTCCACACCGATATAATGAGCTGTGGATTTGACGTGGTTAAAGATTGGCTCTGTTTCCTGTACCAAGCAAAACGTCATGGAAATAGCCGCACGTTGATAAGGGGTCATTATTTCAATAAAGAAAATGAAGCGGTAGCTACTGTGGTACAAGAGGGATTAACTTATTTATTTAAGGGCTTCGCTGAGAATGCAAAAATATAGGAGTATCTATTACAAAATTAGACTGTCATATTATAGCCAATCCTGGTAATTTCTCTTGATTGCGGCAGTGCCTTTGTATTGATCCCTAAATAATACGTTTCCTGAGTAATTCACCAAGTCTGGACGCGAGATTTAGATAAGGCGGGATCGTTCAAATTTGGCAGCAATTCTGTAAGTAGTGGCGGATACAGGACTTTTTTCAGAAAAGTACATCTTCGAAGGCTTAAAATCGAAGGTAATCACTCCTGTATTCTATTTATATCATATTGGTGAAATTTCTGTTGATAATTGAACGATCCAGGCTGATCTTTGACCTTCACATGCACTCCCAATGGCTACGTTATTAGCGATAGTGCAGCCTCGCTACTCCTGCACTCAGCCCGTCACAGAACTCCGATGAGCCTCGGTATGGTTGCAACCGAGACCTCCCGAATATATCTAGGTTGATCCTCCCTAGTTTTCATACAATTCAATCATGTCGTTGTTTAGTCGTACAGCCAATTCATCCAAATTATCAAAAAGTTTTGCTGTTCAAAAAATCGCTAATGACAAATACGAAGGGGTAGTTCCTCTTAACAAGCCTTCTGCTGATAGTCGAGGGGTATTTGGAGGAAATCTCTGTGCCCAAGCAGTAGTTGCTGCTATGGAACATGCTCCTGGGTACGTTCCACACTCCTTACACTCGTATTTTGTCAAGGCTGGCCACGATAAATCACCTTGTCAATTTCAAGTGGAGACAATTAATGATGGTAAAAACTTTGCCAACCGGTTGGTGAGAGTGCTGCAGGATGGTGACCTCAAATACATTGTTATGATCAGTTTGACTAAGAGAAATTCTATGGCGACTGCTCGTCATAATTTCAATACGGGAAAGCATCCATATCCGGTAGAATACCAAGTACCAGCAGGTTCATCTTTTTATAAATACAACTACAAGGATTTACCAGTGCATACTACCTATGATCATGGTGGTATGCTCCAACACAAATTTCCACCCGACTTTTTGGACCACACATTGAGGCTCGATGAGCATGAAAAGGGCCCTGCAGAACGCGATTTCTCATTTTGGATAAGAATTGGTGACGAGGGGAACTTAGGAGTTGGTGAAAGCAAATTCAAGTATGCTGGTTTTGGAATGATTTCAGATTCATTATTTTTGACCTCGTTGGCTAGAACATTAAGGTTACCATTATATGGTCCCGAAGGTACTACTGGAAGTCCATCAGCAATATCATTTAGTGGTGGTAAGGGTCCCTATTTTTTCTCAGTATCGCTAGACCATTCAGTTTTCTTTCATGACGATGACTTCAATCCTCACGATTGGATCTACGCCACTTTCAAAACCCCACGGTTATGCAATAATAGAGTGATGTTCCAGGGGTCTTACTACGATACAAAGGGTAAGTTGTTTGCAAGCATTGTGCAAGAAGGATTGGTCTTTTTCCACAAGGAAGTCGCAAGAAAGATCAAACTTTGAGCCTCGAGGTATTAGCTGCGAGCAGGTAGTCCTCATTAATAGATCATTAGATATCAATTCAGGAAATTTCTCAATAGCTGTAGCATGTAATTTTTTTTTCTTTTGTATTTGTATTTGGAAGACGCGCTTCCAGAGTATTGCAATATGGATTTAGTTTCACTAGGATTACGCTCTATTCTTTAGTTCAAGAGGGTCGTAACTAATTATCAAGGAGAGTTGAGTCATTGAATTTACTTTAGTTAAGATGACTTTCGAGTAAGCAAGAGTTTTTCTTCAAGGTAACATGGTAAATTTTCAAGTTTTTTTCAAAAACTTTACAATTATAGAATTTTTTTTTTTGGTTGACATCGTATTCAGACTACTTTCATGTCTTACACATTTAAAGTCGATTAAATGAGTCTTAGAATCAATCACGGTCTTTCAGTCACCAAAAATTATACCACAGTTTCTTGCCTCGGCTAAACGGGAAAGGCGACTGTTAATGATAAGCGCGAGCGCATCCCATCATTAAGGTTTTGAATTGCCATGATGGCTGTGGCATGCTTAGAATCATTATTCATCAACTGAGGCTCATAGGATAATCCCCGGAACAATATCAAATATACCGTAGTTTGAATTAGATAATTCGTAGTTTTGAAATGGAGGCGACAGCTTATCACTGGCTTAATAACTTACCGAGGATCATTGGTTGACAGCTTACACGTGATTTATCAAACCCTAACATTTTCACAAGTTAGCTAACCAGCATCACAAGGATCGGCAATCATCAGACCCTTAAATTCGAAATATTTGACCTCAGTTCCACAGGTTTTGTTTGCAAAGGTATCATGATAAATTGTTTTCTGTCGCTTGGCAACTCCACTAAAATTTTATCGGTGATTGCTTCTTGATAGTGACCTCGGTCTCTCACCTACACGTGCAATCCATTGGAGAATGATTCCGAGCTCTATATAAGCTGATAAGATCTTAAGATTTGACAAATTCTAATATTTTACAGGCTATAACCGAATATGTCTATTATGAAGTCTATTGCCCAACAAGGAGGCTCCAAGGTAGAGGAGAAGTTTGCCGTTAATTTAATTTCCAATGATGGTGATAGGTCGACTCTAGAAGGTAAATATCCACTTCAAGGCTACAAGCCAGATGCCAGAGGTACTTATGGAGGTGAACTTATCTCACAAGCTATCGGTGCAGCATGGGAGACTATTGAGGACTCAGACTTGACCCCACACTCATTACATCTGTACTTTGTCAAAGCAGGACTGGACAAAACTAAAATGATTTGGGAAGTACAACAGATTAGTAACACCAAGAATTATGCAAACAGATTAGTACAGGCATTTCAAGGAAAAGGAGGTAGATTGGTATTTCTGCTCCAAATTTCTTTCACCAAAGGTAATAATTCATCCAAGAGACTCAAAGATGCTAAAGAATCCGCTGAAGCCACCGTCAGAGCAGGTGGGATTGCTCCTGAAATACCATTTGAATTTCAGGCCCAACCTAATTATTTATTTGAGAAATATCGTCACCGTTTAAATGAACTTTACGCATATATTCATACCCATGGATTGATATGTCACATTATGACACCTGATTTTGCATATGAAGACCGTAAGGCTGACTTGGATGTAGCCGGAGACATAAGATTTGGATTCTTTTTCAAAATCAACGATGACTGGAGAAAGGCTGCTAACCCTACCAAGGCTAAATATCTTCAATTTGCATATCTTTCTGATTCAGCATACTTAGGGACTGTGGTAGCAGCTCTTGGATTGAGAATTCCTACAGACCCTAGAGACCCAGATGCCCTTAGAAACTTTAATTTCTTTAGAGTTTCGCTTGATCATACTGTTTATTTCCACGATAATGATTTTGATCCAACCACTTGGTTGTTTATGGATTATAAATTCTCAAGATATGCTAATGATAGAGTCTTATGTTATTGTTTGGTTTATACCTTAGAGGGCAAATTGGTTGCCACCATTATACAAGAGGGATTAATATTTTTGCCGGACGAACTTACAAGCCGTATTAAACGCTTGACAGATACTGGCGATGTTGCGAAGTTATGATGGGACTATAGAGTTATGTAATGATTTAGGTAATTAATATGATTAGTAGAGTTAGCCACTGATTGTAGCAAGTTGCTTTTTGAAATTTGATCATTTTGTAAGTATGGAAGAGCTTGTTGGTAGCTGAAAAATTTAAATATCCGCAATTGCTAAATCCTACCAACTCGTATATGACAATAAGTCCACGGATACAGCCGTGATTGACAATACAGAATTGTCAAAATGAAGGAAAGGAGCAAAAACTGGGGACGTCTCAAGATAAAGGTTACAATAAGCGGACTTCGGCAATAACCAAGGCAACAAAAATGCATAACGTCGTCGTGCATACTTAACCTTTCAGATTATTTAATTTGGGACCTTTTTGGGATGCCCCGCTAAAATTTGAATCATGTCCGCGGAAGCATTTTCTACTCACACGGCTGGATATCGTTCTTGAATACATGCATGTGGCCTCAAATATCACCAAATTCGTGGCAGAAAGAAGACGATGTACTGATTATCCAGACCAATCGTATAAGTCAGTTGTAGCACATGATGAACCCTCTTTAACTAGGTGTTCTTTGATCACAGATGGACCCTGAGGATCTCGGCTCATGGTTGACAAATATGCACGACTCTCTTAGAGTTTCCGTTGTGACCTTTTTGTAGTTCCGCAGCCCTATAAAACCATGGCAATTCCCCAATTTCCATTATGGCTGGTCCAATTGATATTGAGGAACTCTTAGGAGTCAAAAAGTTAGCAGAGGGTCACTACAAAGGCAAAAAGCCCATTTTAAAGCCCCACCCCCAATCTCGAGGTGCTTATGGAGGTAATATTGCTGGCCAAGCGTTAATTGCCGTGGTTGCTGATACACCTCCAGGATTTGTTCCCCATTCATTCCAATCTTACTTTATAGCAGCAGTGGATGATCAAGTTCCTTTAGAATGGAAGATTGAACACATTTCACAAGGTAAGAACTTTTGCAACCGTCATGTTCGGGGCTATCAGAATGGTAAGCTCAAATTTTATGGGAACGCATCGTTGACCCAAAGAAATTCGTACCAGAGAGAAGTAAAGGAGTATGAGGATCGGGTGAGTCGGAAAAAAGATGGTGACGAAGATGACGAAGATGAACTTCCTAAACCATTCCAGTTTCAGACTCCCTATCACGAATGGTTGTCTAATAACAAATTACTGGAAATTGAAACCGATACTAGAGGCCAACATTTGTGGATTTATCACAAGATTCCCCCGCAATTTAGTGATCTCAAACTTACCACGGATGAGGAATCTCAAGATGTGACTGCACGCAGGTTGGCTTGGTTTATCCGGTGGGGAAACGACGATAACGAATCCCAACAGTTACTTAAAAATGTTAAAGGTGCTTACAAGTATGCTGGAATAGTGGCATTATCCGACTCGCTCTTCCTTACCCGTATAGCCAGGAATTTACGATTACCAGTCAATCATTTAGACCCCATTCACTTTTTTTCAGTGTCGTTGGACCACGTTATATACTTCCATGATGACGAGTTTGATCCTACTCAATGGATGGGTTTTGCATACAGGGCACTTCGTTTGGTCAACAAACGAGTGGTTTTGGAAGCTGAAATCTACGACAATAGAGGCATCCATGTTGCAACTGTAATTCAGGAGGGGTTGATTCATTTAAATGGAATAGAGGAGGGGGCAAAGTTATAGGTAAACTGGGCTGGTGCCAGTGCCATGGTGTTGATGAATTGAATATATCAATCTTACACACGCAATCGCTTGATCGAAGTATCGGAATATGACGAAGCACGCTAGATGACAGATAGGATATTGAATTTTAGTAAGAATGTACGAGAACATTAACAGGAACCCTAGTACTAAACATGTTCAATATCTAACTATTGCGCCTAAACAATATTTAGTAGCATTGTAGCAAAAATCGTATTCCTGGTGTAATAGAATAAAGTCAGTGAGTCTGCTTGTTATACCCACCAGTCTTATATTAATTAGACTTAATTTGGCACTCACGTTTTAGTTTTCATAAACATAATACTCAATTCTTGAAATATATCTTGGTTACTGTCTCAACTATCCTTTTATTTAATCTGCTCGATCTATTTCCTCTCAACCTGTATACATCTACAGTTATCGCTAGGCTACTAGCACAATGTCATTTAACAGCCGGACTCTTGACAACCTCACTTCCACCCTATCTCGAGTTTTCACTTCCAACAACCTCCTCGTTCTCGACCGAACTCTCTCGCCTTTAATCAACACTCTTACCAGTTTTCTGAAGCTCAAAGAACTCGGTAAATTTAAGAACTTGGTTTGGCTCGATGAACCACAAGAGCAAGCTGTTTATGAGTCGTTTCAGGGACTTATTGTTGTCTTCCAAGAAGCCCCTCCCAACCTTGAACATATCAAAAGATTGGCAGAATCCGTACCCAAATCTATCAAACTCAACCTTATAGTCAATGACTTGTCTCCAGCTTTCTTGTACCAATTAAACGATACTTTGGGAGGGAAATTGGACTTCCAATCAATATTGCATTTGGCTCAGACACAGGTAAGTCTTAGTCCTCGTATAAAGGTATATGATTGGAAGACGTTCCCTATTGAAGATGAGTTTTTGTTGTTCAGTAATAAGCAATTGAATGGTGAAATTGACTCATATTTCGATGAACCCATCAAACAGGTCAACCAATTGGCTTCACTGTTAGTGCTGTTGTTGCTTGAATCCGATATTACTTTCAAGTATAAGTTAAAAAACATATACGGTAAGGGGGACCATGCCAAATTGTTAATTGATTTGTTGAAGGACCAGAAAATACCCGAATTCCTCAGTTCAAGTCTCAATCCGTTAGAGTTGGAGTTTTATCAAAATATATTGGCTAGCAACACTGATTTGGTGGTCCTTGAAAGAAATCTCGATTACACCTCTGTATTATTCAATCAATTGAATTATCACGGTTTGATCAATGACTTGTTTGGCATAGAATTCTCTCAAATATTAACGTTGCCAGAAAGCGTTGAAGAAGAAAAAGTGTCAAAGAGTTTGAAAGATGATGTCTTGTACAATAATACACTTAAACATCTTAACTTTTCTTCTAGTGGTTTGAAATTAAGTAAGTTGGCAAAGTACGTTCAGCAACAATTCAAATTGAAGGACAATAAATCGGATGACATCGATGATATCAAGAAAATTGTATCAAACTTAGGTAGCTTGACCTTGAAACAGGATCTTATCAAAAAACATACATTAATCAGTGAAGCCATTTTATCCAAAATTAATGCCGAATACGAAGAGTTTCTAGTCTTTCAAAACGACTTATTTGAAAACGACTACAAATCTCATTTGGCTTCTTTGAAGCATTTTATAGACTCAGATTATGAAGAGTCATTGATTTTTATATCCTTAGCATTAATCTCCATCGTGAACAATGGGATCAAAGAACGTGATTTCGAATGGATCCTCCAGGATTGTATGGATCTTTTCGGATTGGAAACAGCATTGTCACTTGAAAAAATGATATCTTACAAATTAATTCGAATTATTCACGAAAGTTCCAGCGATTTTTTTAGTTCCCTAGGAATTACTTCCAATACCGAAGAAATTGAATCTCCAAATACTTTAGGTATTACTGGGGGTCAGGATACTTATGCTAGTAACTACTCATTGATTGATAAGTACTGGAATTTGCATCCTATCGACGAAGATGATCCCACCCCCAATGATGACAGTGAGGATGTTTCATTAATCGACTCCTACCAGAACCCTTCATTTACATTACCTTCCAATACTGTTCCAGTTTTGTACAGATTAGTGGAGGCACTTTATTTCCGGGATTTTTTGAAGTATAAACCAACTAATAATTTAAAGAAGAGACCCAACTGGGAAAATCTACAGATGGATATGTTTAGAGGTGCAACTGTGGACATCAATATTGATGATAAAAGTGACGTGAGAGATAGAAAGAATATTGGTAAGACTCCCGTCAGTACCGAGTACGTAATTGTTGTAATTCTTGGGGGAATAACTAGATCGGAAATTACAAGTTTTAAATATTTGCAGCAAAAGTTGGATCGTCACAACAAGAATAAGAAGTTGTTAGTGTTGACATCTGGGATTGTCAATAATAAGGGGATGCTAAAATTTTTTCAAAACGAATAGATGGAACTTGATAGAGCGAATGTAGCATTAAACCTTCCAACTATAGTTGAGTCGTAATGTGCACACAAACTCATAGTTACTACAATATTATACTACTATTATCGAACAGACTTGGATAGCCCTGTACATATTGTAGTGGATGAATTAATCAAAACAATTTATTCAGCTTAAAATTAATTATTTTGACTTTTCTATAGTATTATTGAACCCTTATGACTAAAACCCTTCAAAGTTTCAATATTATTCATTTCGAACTTTCATGAATATTCCATAAAGGCCCTTCATTATTCACTCAGGACTTTCAGTATGTCTTGTTTTCAAGTTTTTCATTCTTCGAACTCATCTTCAGTAATTAATTAAACGTTTCTTCTTTTCAAATCTTCTACTCTCTACCACTGGATCATTCTGAATCGTGTATTACTAACTATGCAACTGTATTCTTATTGCTCTTCAGCTTCCTTTTGAGCTTTCAATTGAGCATAGTAAGCTTCTCTCTTGGCAACCAAAGGCTTGTGTTCGAGATACCAGTAGGCGGTGGCCAAAACGAATCCGGTTCCGAATCCAATGCTGATGTCGGTGATGATCTTTCTTCTTAAGGTTCCAGTGATTGGTGCAATAGCCATGGTGTAGTGAATGTATAATTAGTGGTTCAGTCTCAGTTTTGTAGGTTCGATCAGCTCATTTTTTCCGCCAATCATAGTGTGCGTTTACAGCCAAAAACTGCGTGAGTGCGCGAGAGCGTGCGCCCACCGCCTTTACTGATGGTGTTATATCGAAAGTTGGCTTCTAATATCTATCCATCACAACCATGTTGCCAAGATTGAACCTCAATACCTTCAACGCTGCTAGATTCACCAGAACTTTCAGTGCCTCCGCAGTTGCCAGAAACGCCGTCTACGGTTCCCCAAAGTCCGGTCCTTACTCCAATATTCCTTTCAAGGTTAGCAAGAGCTTTTCTTTCGGATTAGCATACTGGGGAACCTTGGGTTTCTTCTTTGCCTTCCCATTCTTGTCCACCTACTGGCATATGAAGAAGGCCGGTTCTTTTGACATGTAAAGAACTAGTGCATATAGGTAATATAAACTTTTGATGAAATATGTAGAGGAAAAGAGAATTGGTGAAAAATGTAGAGAGAAAGGGAGAAGCTTTCTTATTGTTCCAATTTGTCTCCGTTCTCTGTTCTGTGGTCTCTGATGTTGTAATATTCCAAGTGAATCCTTTCAAATTGCAGAACTTTTCCATACAAATTATTCACTTTAGTAAAGAGTAGTGTCACCATATTTTGTGTTGATTAACATATAAAGAAAGAAAAATATCCTGAAATCGGTTACACACCTTATTGATTATTCACATAGCACCAGATGTGATCAGTTTATCTGTCATAGCTACTGGTGAACTCAACAACAATATATTGGAAAAATGTGGGATGAATATAGAATTGTTCCCTTTGATATATTTGAGCAGATCCAATGGTATTTACAATAAGAATTTTGATGCCTATATGTTACAGGTATGCCTATATTAATTATCCTATACGTCAAATCTGACTCTTTTGACAACTCTTGTTCCTCCTGAAGCTTTACGCTTGAGGATCGATGGCCTCCGGGGCTCTACTCTCATGGTATAAAATCCGTCTGTCTTGGGAGGAATAACTCCACTTCCAGTGCGAACATATCCTTGATACTGTGATACAGGATCACTTTGCTGGGGTAACGGTTCACCATCAATCGTGGGTACGTAATCATCATCATCCTCTTCTTCTTCTAAACCTCCCAGCTCAATTGGAGAAGGGCTACTTCTCGAGGGAATAGATGGTGGAGGAGGAAGAGATGAAGGAACTTGTGTGGCAGTAGTAGGTGGTGGCAGTGGAAGTGAAGATGGTAAAGAAGATGCTGGTGGAGAAGGTGGAGAAGGTGGGTCGTATAAGTCATCTTCGTCCTCTAAAGGCACATCCTCTATCGGCACATCCTTCTCAGAGTCTTTGCTAAGCTCAGTTGATTGTTGGATCTCGCTTACATCTGGATCGTACTCGTCATTCTTTAATTCATCATTCTCTCTCATAGCATCCTCTATTGTAGCATCTGGTTCTGCTTGTGATTCTTGACTTGGTAATTTGGTGGTCTGGACTTCGTCTTCGGTTACAATTTCTGGATTCTTTTGAGCAACTACATCTGCATTTAAAATTGAATCTTGGAAGCTAAAAGAGCCAAAATCCATCCCTAAAGTCAGACTTATGCTAGTTTCGAGAGGCTTTGATTCTTGCTTCTTCACCTGAATTTCCTTGATCACTGGTTTTTTACCCCAAGAATTTATAAAATTAAAGATCTCGGGATTGCTTTTAATGTCTTGTGTTATATCTGTAAAGTATTTCATGTTTGGTTTGGCACTCAAAGATACTCTATTGGTTTCAATAAATTCTTTGATCTTCGATCTCTCACTTATTATTCTTTGCTTCTGTTCTTGCTTTTCTTGAGACGCTCTTTGTTGATCGTGTATCACTTTGAAAAGTCCATCCTGCTTGAAAGCTTGTTCTTCCAAGCTTTTCCTAATCGAAAGAAAGTTTGCGTGGTATTTCTTGACATTACTTTCAAATTGAAGGGTAGGAGTGGATTCGGCATCACTACCTCTCATATCGAACATTATCCCGTCAAGAGTTTCATTGATCTTTGAAACAAGCGTATTACGATGAGCTTCTCTCTCGTTTAAGTTCTTTCTTTCAACTTCAGATATATCTTTAGAAAGTAAATATTCAGCACCTTGGTTTAATCTTATAATAAATAACAACAAACTTCTTCCTTCTTTCATAAGCCAATCTGGTGCAAGTCTAGATTTTTGAGGAACAGAGTTTAGACCATTGGCCCCGGGAGGAGGTGTAGACCCATTTATCGAAGTAGCTTGTATGATGAATTTTTCTATTTTATTAAGTATTTGTTGAGGGAATAAGTCAGAGCCTGTACTGGTTTTACCATTAATCCAGGTTTTGAACAAATTGATAAGATGCTGTCGGGTAGGGGTATCTGTAACGATTGAATATGTCTCTGTAAAAGTTTTGAATAAGTTTTTCCCAAAAATGACATTGTAAGGATTTCCCACATTTTTACATATGGAATCCAATAAATAAACCGCATTAAGCTTGTATTGGGGAAGACATTTTTTGATTCGGGCCTCGATCATTTCACATATTTCGTTACATTTATCAACATTGCGTTCTGCAATATTTGTCAAGTCGGTGATGACTGCTCGGGAATTGATTGTCAATGAAGCTAATTGCTTCTGGTAGAAGTCGGGATTGAACTCGTTATCCATGGTCGATGATGTCGTTTCTCTGTTAGTACATAGTCCTCAGTATCCTGATTTAAATGCCCAAAGCCTATTACACACCTAAGTACATTTAAAAGGGGAGCCGAGAAACACTGTCCTTGAGGGCTAAGAGAGGTGTAGAGATTACGAAAACAGTCGCCTGGTATTCGAGTCTGGTTACTGCTTGAACTGATGGTACAAGTGATTCTGACCTTACCGATTTGTAGTCAACAAAGTAAAAAGATAGGAAATTTTTCTGCGAGGCAAACAGTCGTGCATCTCATGGTGGTTATATGTCGAAATAACCGAAAGGTGACACGCGACAAAACCACGACATTGACAATTGTCGCCGACTTGATCTGACTATGAAATAATAGTCATAGTAAAATGTAAAATCAATGTTTATCAAATGACATTTAAGAGGTATATTTGAACCATTTCTTGATTGAGCAATTTATAACTTGTTTGTCATTGAATTTTATTCGGTCTTCATTGACTTCCATCTCTTCATTTTTTGGGTTTACATAATATGATTATGGGTTTTCTAAAACTTTAATGGATTTTTCCGAGTTCTTGGACTCCTTAAATGAATGTTTTTAGAAGTTTATGAGGAATCTGAGTACCTAAAAATATTGAATGGCTCGATTACAATTACGGAACTATCAGCTGGCCAAAACTTCGACGACATATCAAAAGTGAGAGCGGGATCCAGCATAGTGATTTTTGCACAAATTATAGCAGAAAATAAAATGATTGGCTACCAGTTGTAATCAATACTTACTTTATAAGGTAAGATCTTTAGATAATACAAGAGGCCATCCTTCCCCGTGACATAGCACATTACGTAAATGAGTCAGATCCTAAACCGGCCCCGAAACCGGCCACAAATTTTTCGCGTCAATCATATATAACCCCGCCATATCTACCTAATAGCCCACCAAAAATGATTAGAGCAGCATCCAGAACTCCTTTGCACGGAGCCCGTGCCTTCAGCACCAATGCGAAATTGATGAACAAGATCAAAGTCAAGAATCCAATTGTGGAATTGGACGGTGATGAAATGACTCGTATTATTTGGCAAGATATCAAGGACAAGTTGGTAAACCCATACTTGGACGTCGACTTGAAATATTACGATTTGGGGATCCTTGCTCGTGACAAGACCGATGATCAGATTACAGTTGATGCTGCTAATGCTATTAAGGAATATGGTGTTGGTGTTAAGTGTGCTACCATTACTCCAGATGAACAACGTGTTGCTGAATTTGGATTGAAGAAGATGTGGCTTTCTCCAAACGGTACTATCCGTAACATTTTGGGAGGTACTGTTTTCCGTGAGTCCATCATTATTCCAAGAGTTCCAAGATTGATTCCTGGATGGGAAAAGCCAATTATCATTGGTAGACATGCTCATGGTGATCAATATAAGGCAACCGATTTGGTTATCTCTGAACCAGGTAAGTTGGAATTGACTTTCACTCCTGCTAACGGAGGTAAACCAGAAACTAGAACCGTTTACGATTACAAGGGACCAGGTGTTGGTTTAGCCATGTACAATACCGAAGAATCTATTAGAGGATTTGCTCACTCTTCTTTCAAAACCGCCTTGGCTTCCAAATTGCCATTGTACTTATCTACCAAGAATACTATCTTGAAGAAATATGATGGTAGATTCAAGGACATTTTCCAAGAAATTTTTGAAGCTGATTATGCTAAGGATTTTGAAAGCGCCGGTATTTGGTATGAACACAGATTGATCGATGATATGGTTGCTCAAATGATTAAATCTAAGGGAGGATTCGTGATGGCATTAAAGAACTACGATGGTGATGTGCAATCTGACATTGTTGCCCAAGGTTTCGGATCTTTAGGTTTGATGACCTCTGCCTTGATGACTCCAGATGGAAAAGCTTACGAATCCGAAGCTGCCCATGGTACCGTCACCAGACATTACAGACAACATCAACAAGGTAAGGAGACCTCCACCAACTCTATTGCCTCTATTTTCGCATGGTCTAGAGGTATTGCTCAAAGAGGTAGACTCGATCAGACCCCAGATGTGGTTGACTTTGCCAACCTTCTTGAAAAGGCTACCATCGACACCGTTCAAGAAGATGGTATCATGACCAAGGACTTGGCTCTTGCATGTGGTAAGACTGAGAGATCATCTTATGTGACTACCATTGAGTTTTTGGATTCTGTTGCTGACAGAGTTAGAAATGCCGTCAAGAACTAGTTATGAGTAATGATAATGAGCCTTAGGCAACTATAGAGTAGTAATTACAAGACGATTGTTCTAAAATTAAGTAAATTTAATTAATTGAGGACTAATGAGTAGCGTGCATTTGGTTTGTAGTGGCGTGAATTGACTGGGCATATTTTGATATCATTGTCAACGTCTAGTTAAGTTGTATGATTGTAGGAAACTTCCCTTTCAATTCTCCAAGTCATCGATTTAAGGGCATAATTGATATTCTATTGAACAAATACTCCCTATTAATTATTTGATAATGGAGTTTGACTAAATTTGATATAGGGCCAAACTAGCAATTCTCCTCTAAAAAAATGCTTCGCGGATCGGATTTAAAATCATACAATCCAATAAAATAATTGAAATGAAATACTCATGGCCATAAAAAACAGGGATTTCAGTTAATGACGGTGTAAATCAAAAGAATAATTCAAGGTGAGATATTCTAGACTCCCCGAAAAATACCTGGACTAGACCTAATTCTCAAAACTTTTTCGAAGCTTAAGCTGGTTATAAAATAGGGTTGGTACAATTTGAGTTAGCCGAAGACAATAGCATAATAACATCTACACAATCCTTCGATTTCGTTCAAGGTTTGAATTGCTAGAGTGACCGGGCGTCCCGACAATTGCAAACGGTTTTTTTGGGGTTGGATTCGACAGATTCGGCATAGCAAATATCTATGATCTAAAATTTTAACGAGAGCCCAAGCCCTAACGGAATTACACAAGTCAGATCCAATTGAATTGCCAACCATAAAATATTATTCGTTATACATCTATCAAGGGTCCATGGATCGATTAAAGATTATTCAGCCACGAGAAGTTGGCTAGTGTATCTAGACGATCGTCCCAAACTCACCTACTTGTTTCCGGCGAGGCCGAGTTCTCCCTCGATTCTAGTACTTGCCATAAACCTATGAGCAGATAATAGGTTCCAATTGAGAGCAAACAAATCTTGGTGAATGGCTTGCTGAATTGTCTGTAAAAAACCGACTACTAGAGTTAGCAAAAACGGGTAGAGAAAAGCATACGTACATGAGGCAGAAGAGGTTTTGTGGTGGGGGCGGTCAGTTTAAGGCGCATACTTCCTAATCTGACGGGAGTACCCACGGAAACTTTGAAAGGTAACATTGTTGTTGTATAGAATCGTAGTGTGCGATAAATTTTTGATTCCAGAAACATAAATTAGCAAAAACACGTAATTCTAGTGTTCGATCCCAGGGCTTCGATGTTAGAGAAGGCTAAAATTTAGGGCGGAGAACCACAGATTAAGTGAATTATAGTATGGCACAAAAATGGCCGAAGTTATAATATATTTTCAGTCTAACTACAACTACGATCAGAAGCCGAAACACATTAGTTTAGTACTCAAAAATAAAAGATTCGAAACTTTTTCATTAGTAGTTTCCTCGAAGTTGTGAGCCAAATCAACAATTTTACTAAGCGGAGATATCGTCTGAATTGTTGTCTTCAAGAAAATGGTAAGCCATGTTTTACCTTGAGAGTGGGATGATCAAGCCTATGTGCATAATCTAAAAACGGTGAAAGAGGTCGGAGATATAACAACTTGGACTATTAGTTTAAGTTTTTACTTAATATAAATGCAGGGTATCAGTATTCCTAAATTAGATATAACTGTTTGTCGTTATCACTGGTAGACCAAACGCTTGGCGGAAAAAAGTATGGATGGGTATTGTTTCAAAGGTCCGGCTGTAGCGGATTAAGTCGAGAATTAGATTTTATGTGGGCTGAAAGTTGCGAATAAGGTTTGAAACTCGAACTGAGGTGTAGTAGTACGTGGGCTCTAGAATACTTCCTGAACTACTGAAAAGTTGAAGTGTTCTTCTCAAACTAAGATCCGAAATCTTAATAAAGGTTGAGCCAATTTGAATGATAATCGTCGTAGGGACCAAATTGGAGTTAAATAATAATTGGTGACAGAATTCCATTTTCGAATCCAGAACAATAGCAGCCCGAAAAATTCAGCAATGTCAGGTTATCGCAGTGCGCCCTATTCTGACATTATCTTTCACCCTCCCCAACATGAAAAGAGGTAGGAATAACCGGATCTTTTGATGATCTTCCAGTTCTATGGTCGTCTTCAATTAAGTCGTTGCTCACAGCCACGAGCAGCAAGTATATGCAAGTGACTATAAGTGTAGCTGGATAGTGGGGCTAAAAACCAGTTCCGAGATTTTAGTGTAACCGCCTTAGTGTTTAGCTAATCATACATAAACTGATTATGTGGTTGATCCCCGCCAGTCAATTTTAAGTGGTGCAAAGCTTAATTTTTTTGGGGGGGTTTTATTGTATCTAGACATGCAGATTATCTTAACAATAACTTTATGCATGTGTTCTTTATTGTCCCTCAATTAAGAACTATAACTTTAATTATTTATAACATACCCATAAATAATCATGACTTACATTGAGCATCCAGTAATATAGAGATCGTATATATCACTTGGTTATAAATTCTTATCATTTGGTTTTGTATCATTACCCCCGAAATTTTCCGAGTTCCATTATAGGTGAAATTCCCAGATCAAGCGTGTGAGCTCAGACAATTATAAACTGTTTGCGTTCTTAAAAAGGTTTACCCTATGTTTCACAATGCACTATTTCGCCTGCTCCCGCCGTTTCCCGTCGCAATCTCATATATATTTGAACCTCGCTCTCGAATTTGTAGATTTAGGTTTTCGCATTCACAGACTTCACTCCCTATTAGTTTCTTTTAATTAACGGCTTGCTATCCTATATAGTGTTCATTAAGCACATTTCTTGATTGTTATAGCAAGCAAATAGTCCTTGATAAATCGCTCGATCCCTGATTCGCAACGATCTAGTCCGCAGATCTAATAAATAAGTCCCCGGTAACTGATATTTCATTATTAAATCACCCCATACCCCAAATCTTCTCCAACTG
This sequence comes from Suhomyces atakaporum, assembly GCA_030561405.1. Classification (NCBI taxonomy): domain Eukaryota; kingdom Fungi; phylum Ascomycota; class Pichiomycetes; order Serinales; family Debaryomycetaceae; genus Suhomyces; species Suhomyces atakaporum. The sequence goes on from JAKTXH010000052.1 coordinate 21,749, forward strand.
TGATTCCATACCTTTTTCAGTGAAGCTTCCATTACGCTACTGAAATTATCTCCCTGACCTTCACAGTACTTCGCTATAAACGTTGCCATCGCAAGCTAAGTTCCAACCCCCTAACAGCCACTTAGCTTAGCCAATACCAACCTTTGCTACTCATCATCATGATTCCTAACTATTATACCCCCCGCCAACAGTACGTTGTCACACCTCAATATACCCAATCACCCGAAGTATCTCGTCCCCAGTATTCGTTTCCCCAGACTCCCAGTTACCCTCATCAACCCTACTTCAGCTATCTTCAACAACCGATTCTTCCTCCAGTCAATGTGGACAATGTGATGTACAGCAACTATGAATTACCCGTGCAGTTTAAATTCAAGACCCATAAAAAAAGCAACTCCTGTCCCGGCATTCCGTCTAAGGGGGGACAATTAGCTCTGCCTATGGTACCAGCACCAGCACGTCCTAAGAAGCACAAGTCTACTACAATAGTTTCCAATAATACCATCAATTATCCAGTACATCATTTGCAGCCAAACCAACCCATCCCACCGGAAAGAGCTCAAGAACTCAAGAACTCATTATACCCCACCATCGAAGTAAAAAAATATCTGACCCTGGCCATCGATCCAGTACGTAACTATTTGACAGTATATGAATATCTGATTAACAATCACTGGATCATTTGGGACTATGAAACTGGATTTGTACATTTAACAGGAATTTGGAAGGCCCTGTTAAGTGCATCCATGACTGATAACATTGCGACTACTCCACAGGTATCTACTTCGAGTCTGCTGCTTAAAGCCGATATCGTGAAACTATTGGAGCTGACCCCAAAGCAATATCAGCCATATATCAAACGGATCAGAGGTGGGTTTTTAAAAATCCAAGGCACTTGGCTTCCATTCAATCTCTGCAAGGTGTTAGCTCGCAGATTTTGCTACTACATTCGCTACGAGCTAGTTCCGATCTTTGGTGTCGATTTTCCTGAGTATTGTCTCAAACCATCAGATCGTGGGTTTGGTGAATTGAAATTGGACGATGTACCAGCTGATCAACAGCAGCTTGAATATTATGTACCACCTGAAATTCATGAAGCTGAGCTTAAGAAAAGAGAAGAAGAGCTTCCCGAAAAGAGACGAAGAACCAGTACATCAGTATTTGATCCCAATATTAAAGAACCTACAGGAAAATTACTACCATTACCCCAACCCACCTACATGTACTCGTATTTGGAGTCACCTCCGCAATATTCGCCTCAAAGAAACGAGCCCCTAACTCCAATCAACACTCAGCTCGCTCTGTATTCATTGAATAATGGCCCTGGGGTTTCTAGTGGCTCCTCTTTATCTTCCACGTCCTCTACTTTAGGTCCTAAGCTGAATCATGATATGATGGATATAGTTTCAGCATCTAAGTGCTTACAGTCCCTCAGCAAACCAAATCTTACTTCCCCTATCGCTATCAAGCATGAAAGATCGAGCTCAGCTGGAAAAAGCTACACCACCACTTCAACAAATGGATTAGAATCCGTAGGAGAGGATGGTGGAATATCTTCTATCTTACGAGCTGCAAGCTTATCTGAATCTCAGAAACCCGGCCTGGTACTGGCAGTGAGACGCTCTAGTATGAAAATTAATGATCTCTTAACATAAAGAAGAAATGAAGACATTAATCAAATAATATAATCAACGTATGACAAATCAATTATATTACCAATTTTAATTCTGTAGAATATACATCCCCTTAAACTAATTAAATGGGTAATTATTAAATTTCTTTTTGTTATTGAAAAGTTCAGGTTATAAATGTGGGATTGGGTCTAACTATGGACATTTCACTGTCCCTGACCATCATAGCCGTCAGGTGATTTTCGAAGTAATTTGCACCCAACCCTGGAGCAAAATAATATTTTTAAGCATTAAAGGGGAACGGCCAAGCTCACATGACAATTTTTGATGACTCTCGGATCAGAAGGTACTTCATGAATCTTGGCATGGCATATTTCATTTCATGAGCCGTTAAGTATACCATTAGTCAACCATGGCGAAGCGGGTCGGATTAAATTGTTATTTCTTTGCTTTAGAGACAATAGAAAAGGGCCACGAATCTAGACACCGATTCTGGCCAGCCGAAACGTCCGATATCAACTATCCGAATCGACTAGTCTAAAATAACATTGGCCATGCTAAAAAAAATCTTTTACTCCTTGAAGTCGATATATAGAAATCAAATTACTAAGGTAAATGTTGGGGTGAGTGAGAAATATAGTTTATAAATCACAGGACCACGGATTTAAACTATAGGGTCAATGATCTGAAACAAATCTAGAATCGAATTACGAAAGAACGTATAGACTTCAGAGTGCCACACCTTACATATCAACCGGACTGTCCGTAGAATCTCAAATCCCTATCAATGGAACGAACCGACGTAATTATGATCTTACCGAAAATAATAACATCTAGAACAAAAAATAACCGTATGAGTCCAAAATTCTATTTCGAATCGTTTCTTTGAGTCGATGTACCTGCTCGAAACTTCAATGATTACACTTCATTTGTATTGTTAATTATTGTTTTTCCACGGAATGACCTGCCTGACCTGAACACGCTCGATTCCTAATAATCTACTAAAGTTTTACAAAACATACAACAAGTGAGTTTTTGAACGTAACAGGGATGAATGTAAGGAATGATTGCAAAGAAGCGCCTCCAACTCGAAAAGCGGTCTGATTATCTCGGAGAAAGGATCTGAAGATTGAACTACGCTCCGAAGGCTCTTCTTTAAAGTCACGGTATGAGCCCTTTCGACACTCAGAAAAAGACATGCTATAAATACATCCCTATTCCAACACATCCATGATAAAGTGCCTGCACCAACTACGCGATGGTACAACTGGTCACGCAGTTGTATCAACTACAACCCCTCGCACTGAAATCAAACACCAGTGTAGGTGGACCTAACTCATACAATAAAAGGGTCACAAGACTAATTTGATTTCTAAACTTGCTGCTTGCGGAGTGGTTAAATTTTTAAACAATTGCATCGCTTAACAACCATTGGATCCGTCACACTTGATTTGGCTAATGGAGTTGATCTGTCCCAATTGGGAAGGTTGGAGCCCCAATTGGGTGACATTTTGAGCAAGCAATAAAACTCACCACAATCAAACCTAATCATTTACAATTATAATTTAACATATATATTGATCCATTTATAACCAGGGTTTGATCTCATCAGCGTATTTGGTTAGATGAATTAAATTGTTGCTCAAACAATTCAATTAATTATTATTGGGCTTTCGATAATTTTACTTTCTACCACATCACCCTTGAAAAGACGACTAACACTTCGTTAGTACATTTACACGTTTTGGGTCGAAGTACTTCCCTTCGTAGACGTTATAGCAACCGGAAGCCTCGCTACGCCCCTTACAGCGATGTGCCCAGTAGTGTGTGTCCCAGTGCGTAATATGGTCTATACCATTGCACTAGTTTGATTAGACACCAGACGTGTTATCTTACAAGACTGTCATTTAGGAACCGACACATCACGTCGAGTTGGTACGGACAAGCTTCAAGCTTGCCATGAATCGAGATAGACGACAAACAAGAAGTACCAACAGTGGCAGTGGCATCAGTGTTCATTCTCTTATCGGGAAGTTTCAAGAAGGGTCAGGATCTTCCAATACAGGCCCTTCGAGAAATTCAAACACTAGCTCTGTTGGTACCACTAGCTCCACTGGTCATGGAGTTGCCACTTCTGCACCCAGCTCTGCCGGATCGGGGCTCCCCCATGCCAAATCAGAAGGTAGTACGCCTGCACCTTCAGGTCATCCAGATATTACAACAACAGGACTTCTTTCGCTACTTGGACCTTCGGTAACTGCATTTCCTTACTCGGAACAAGCTTATATTGAGAGTGTCAAACTTCGTTGTGAACAAGAACGAACAAAACAAGACTTCTACAGGTTGGAAATTGCCAACAAGAACTTGGCCATACTCCAGAATGCGCTACGAGCCCAAATTCCCGTCAATTTGATACCTCTTATGTGTGTTGGTGAGCCTCCTTCTGTTTTAAAAGATATTCAATCTCAAGCCCAAACTCAAACTCAAACTCAAACTCATGCTCAACCTCAAGCTCAACCTCCGACTCCCAATCCTCAGTTACGAACCCCTTTTGCACCTACTCCTTCCCAAGCAAAAGATCAAGATCCGTCTACAACTTCAATACCAACCCCTGTGCCACCTGCAATGAATAAGGGACACTCTCGTTCTTCAAGCATCGATGTTTCGGGTCCTCCAACAGGTTATAAATTCGGGGGAGGACCTACTCCTTCTAGAAGACCCCTACTGCCAGCCAAGATCGGGGCACAGGCTGTAGCCAACCTCGCACTCCCCACCACTCCGTACCGTAGTGTCACTTCTAATACCCGCAAAACTCGACACCTGAGGCACTACTCCATGCCAGTGGAACTGAACTCACGCAGTCTCCGCTCGGAATCAAAACCAAAGGGCTCTACTCCAGGTGTCACTGCATCTCAAACCAATCCGACAGGTTCAACCCTGACCCTTCAGGTGAATCCCGTTCCGGCACAACCATTGCATAAACAAAGCAAACTGAATCAACCTCCCTCACAGGAGTCAATGACTTCCTTCCAGCATATTATTCAATTCCATCATTGGAAACCCGACGGGCCCGGTCAAGGTCCTAACATAGGCCTGGGCAACCCCTTTAGGGTGCAACCCCAACTTCAACCACCACAAAATACCCATAAAAGGCATAAATCAGAAAATATGTCTGTGGATCTTACTCCAGCCCCAGATCCATCCACGCCATTTAATTCGCATATAGAGCGTGAGAGAAATACCAATGATACCATTGAAGAGGAAAACAATATTACCATGGACAGTACCATTGACGAATTAAGCGATACTAGTAGAATTGTGCCTCGCGATGACCCTAATGAAAACATTGTGGATCCAGACTCCAATCCTCCGGGGCACAGGCGTCAACTGAGTAATGTGGGAAGATATCCTCATGATATTCTTTCCCCGTACACCAGATGAGCATCACTTACCTTGGTCAAGTGTACTGCGTATATTGATTGATTATCTTCAATTGGTATTTTTAGGGTGGGAGTCTTGAATAACCGCTCAATTTGATAGGGTTCCATCATAGATGGTTATAGAAATTTTTTCTTCTTATACCGAAGTCAATGATTTTGAGGTGACCAGAAAGATTCTTCATAATTATACTTCGCAGGAAATGGTTGGTAAATAATAGGATGGACATGTCCTAGGGGAAATTAAAAGCATAGGCGAACCTGATACACTAATCGAGGATGCAAAAGCAAAGGATCGTCAATCGGAACAATTACAGCTGTCGAGTCAAATGTTTCAGTATATGGCTATTATGAAATCTCATCATATAAACAAACTATTTTGATTGAATCTTGGGAGGTTGAGTCCGTGAAAGGGCTGCTGTAGCTTAAACTGGTTGCTGTGGGCTACTGTCATGCCAATGATCAAATGCCTGGGAACAGTTAACAGTAATTCTTTGTCAAAAATTGACAGAATTGAGTCTAACAGCGGTTTCAGTTGGTCCCGCAATGGTCTCAGTAGTCAACGTTTGTTTTAGGTGTAATGGTTATAGACTAATACATTTATCGGTAGAATCACTGTAGTTGCTCGTCTATTTTTTTGACGTAGGGTAAGAAATTAGACACACAAATTCCTTCTTGCGACAAGAACAAGACAACAAAGAGCTCAATGGCACGATTATAAGGAGATCATGGGAGTAGCACCAAGAATTATCAGACAAACGGACAATGGAGCTGGGGACAAAGAGTCAAGGACAATTAAGTTCGCACAGGATTTCGTATGGGATTGACGGTTGTCAAGGTAAAGATGAATCGTAGTAGTTGTCGATGAAGGGATTGTCAGGAACCAGCTTAATGATTTAAGGTTAGAGAGATGTTTTGTGAATCATTATTTTATAGATTCTGTACTTTATTGTTTTGGCTAAGGGACTTATTTTTTGTAGAGTGCATTGTTTAAACTTAACTAATTAATACTACCCGATACAGCGTTGATAGCACTGTGGTAAAGCTAAACGCAACTTAACATATCAACATAATAACGATATGAACAGTTTCTATACATACCGATCTTTATTATTATATATTGTATTTGGATGCTGGGATCCTGCTTGCCCATAGTTTCCCCTAGCTACTAGCAAATGTAAAATCATACTTTGACGTGATAGTAATTGTATGACGACCATAAGTTTATTGGCTATGCTTATTGATTGATATATGCACTATACAGTTCTTCAGCCATGATCTCAAGGTCGTTCAAATTCAACGCAGTAATTTCTCCATCTTCTTCATTCAGGTCCAACTTCTCAAAAGTAATGTCAGCCTTCGTTAATGAAGTATACTCCTTTCTCAAATCATGAGCTAAGTAACGTAAGGTGGCCTCGTTGATTCCATCACTAATTAACCAGGCACAGAGATCTTCAAGCCAGATTTTGTCATAGACATAATATACATCGTGAAATCGGAATAGTTCCTTCAAGTCAAGCAATGATTTCAATATGAGCCTTTTCCCACCTCTTAAGTTATAATACACATCCTCCCAGACTTTAAGCACAAGATTATAATTTCTGTGCAAAGGATAAGATAAGGCTCTCCTTATACCTGTGACCACTGCTGATTTCAAAGCATTGTCAGAGTTTCCTGGAGTTGGAATGGAAATTTGAGAGTCTAAGAAACAGATTTGAGGGGTGATTTTACCTACTGTCCAAGCACTCTCGATATTGTGGTCACCTTCAGTTTCTCTGAGATCGAAATGATACGAGAAAAGAAGGTTAACAAGTAAAAGTAATAAACGAGGTTTGTAAGATTCTTCTACTAGATATGATTTCCTTGGTAAGTTCATCATTTTCTCCTGTTCTTCCTTGGAAAATTCCACTGTCATTATTTGTTCTCTTTCTGCCTCTGGTTTCTCTTGTTGGGTCTTGTACCATTTTAAGAATTTTCTGGTTATTGGATTTTTCCACTCAAGCAACTGACCAATCAATTTGTCGTCATCTGGACTAGGGTACTTTTCCATGATATAGTCAGCAGCGTAGAACTCTGGATCGAATTTGATATTCTCCTTAATTAATCTCTCTATTATTCTATCAGTATCTGGAGTACTTTCTGGGTCACCCAACTCATTTATATCGTTTCCAGAAGAAAGCGAAACCCCAACAATTTTGTCATACTGATTGTTAAAACCATACTTGCTTCCTGTTAATTCAGATTCTTGGGCTTGTTGTTGGGAAATCTCCCAGTCAAACTTTTCACCTTCTTCCAAAACAGTACTCTGTACACTATTCTGGACATTATTTTGTACATCAAGTTCCTGAATTAATGGACCAGTCACTGCTGGTGTTTCTGTGGTTTGAGGCACACCCTGGCCTACCTCTCGTATATCTGCATCAGTCAATTCTGTTCTTCTAGCAAGAAGCTTGGTGCTTAAGTCCAAATCGGGAAAAAATTGGCCCTTATTTTCCTTGGGGATCTTGATCTTGACACTCTCGCTTGCAGAATCAAATGCAGCATTTGATCTTTCATCATCCACACATGGATATGGAAATCTAAGTCTCAAATAGTATGGAGCCATGCTAAAGATGAAGGTGTCGTTTTCGACTACCATCTCCACCGATTTGGCACTGAACCTCACGTGAGACACTTTGACGTCCACGAACACGAACTCATCGTCTTGGGATACACTGAAGAAGGGAGTAATCATTGATGATATCGATGAGGTCTCATGAAGTGATATATCTCTGATTACGTAATCATGTATATCCGGTTATTAAAGCTTTTCCAGCTAATGAAGGTATTACATTGACAATGAACACATTCTTGACTTTGATACAATCACCTTCATAACACCAAAGATCTCCCCAAGTCTGGTGTTTCTTGACAAATATCCGCCGATGTCACGTGACCGTACATTTAACCGTTTCTGATTCTCTGCGATGAGATAACAACCACATCATGCCACAAGTTGAAGAAAAGGTCCGGATTCCCAAAAGAAAGTTCATCGGGAAAAAGCTTGATTCCACAAATTCAAATGCCCCAACAACTGCTGAAAATGGTCAAGATTTGGTCAAGAAAGACAAAAGGCAAATTGGAAGAATCATGAACCTGATCCCATCCGAAATTATTGACGACAAAGAACTCAATGAAGCCATCAAATTGTTGCCATCCAATTACAATTTTGAGATCCACAAGACGGTGTGGAATATTCGTAAGAACAATGCCAAGAGAGTGGCCCTTCAAATGCCTGAAGGCTTATTAATGTATTCGATGGTTATTTCTGATATCCTTGAACAGTTCTGTGATGTGGAGATTGTGATTATGGGAGATGTCTCTTATGGTGCATGTTGTATTGATGATTTTACCGCCCGTTCTTTGGACTGTGACTTTATAATACACTATGCTCATCTGTGTTTGGTGCCAATAGATATTACAGAAATTAAAGTTCTATACGTATTTGTGACGATAAATATTGACGAACAACACTTGATCAACACCATCAAATTGAATTTTCCTCGGGGTGCTCAAATTGCAGCATTTGGTACCATTCAATTTAATCCTACCATCCATAGTATCAGGCTGAAGCTTGAAAATGATCCTGAACACCCCATCTATATCATAGCTCCCCAGATTAGACCATTATCCAAAGGTGAGGTTTTGGGATGTACTTCTGTAAGATTAGACAAAACTCAGATTAATGCTACCATCTATGTGGGAGATGGAAGATTTCATCTTGAAAGTTCTTTGATTCATAATCCTGATATCCCTGCTTATAGATATGATCCTTACTCCAGAAAGTTCACCCGGGAATACTACGATCAAGATCAAATGGTTAAAGTCAGAGATGATGCTATATCCAAAGCTCAAAAAGCAGAAAAAATAGGTTTAATTTTAGGAGCATTGGGGAGACAAGGTAATCCCGTAACCTTGGGAAAACTTGAGCTGAGCCTACAGGAAAAGGGTTACAAGGTGGTCAAGATAATATTAAGTGAGATCTTCCCTCAAAAATTGTCCATGTTTGATGATATCGATGCATTTGTTCAAGTGGCATGTCCAAGATTGTCTATAGACTGGGGTTATGCCTTTAACAAGCCATTATTGACCCCGTATGAAGCCATGGTGATGTTGGGAAAGGATGAATACTGGGAAAACGGATTTTATAGAATGGACTATTATGGGAAGGATGGTTATGGTAGAGGTGGAAAATGATCAACCATTAACTCTATTTATTTAGCATTGCTTAATATTAATGCATGGAGCAAGTCTCATTTCTGTAAATCGATTCAGTGACTTTATTGATAGTCATTACTGGCAACTTCTTGTCCACCTAACAAGACACTTACCTGGTTTTCAGACCAAGTGAACTCAAAGTTCAAAAATTCTTTTACTATTATGCTAAATTTTTGATAGAATTTCACAAACTGTTCTGCTGAATCATTGGTGATATCATTAACAACCATTGGAGAATTCATCTTTAATAATGATTTTTGAATTTCCAATAAGGCATTTGGCAAGAACTCTTGAACCTTTTCATTCACAGTTGTCAATTCATTGGTATTGAAAAGCTTGTTTTCTTTGATTGCTTCATAAACCGCAGGCTCGAAAAGATCCCCGCTTTCTTCATCGTTGAATGGATAAATCATATTGATAACATTATAAAGATCGTATAGATTACAACCTTTAAGTATGTAGACCAATTGTATGTCTGTCAATTCTTTTGTGAGTTCATTGATCTGCTCATTCAACTGTAATACCTTATCACTGAGTAGACTTACTGGAATGGTTTTGGAAAGTATCAAATCAAGGAAATTTTGTTTTAATATGAGTTGGTCTTGTTTGACGGTGAAAAGTTTATTCCTATTCACATGATCATAGAAGATTTCAATAGGTCTGTCAATAATTAAAGTCAAGAAATCTTCATGTTCTTTTTCACTGAATTTCAAAATGGTTGAAGATGTTGAAGAAGAAGATACAATTTGATCCAAAATTGGTAACAATTCCGCAAAATGCTCAATAATCCATTCTGGTGGTTGTAAATCATAGTTTAACTCCAATACCGCCAGGTTGCTATTGTTAATAGTGAGTAATCTAGAATGTATTACATCCACAATCCGATCGCGTGAAGATTTTATTAATCCATCGATTGTCTTCAATAGCTCATTGGATTCTTTAAGTTGTTTTGATAACATCAATGAGTATAAATCAACCAAGTTGTAAATGGAATAGATGACTAAAAGTTTTGTTTCCGAAGAAATGACCTGATTAATTTTGGATCTCACAGGTCTTGAAATTGACTTCATGACGTCGTCTTTGATTTGATTGATGATCTGATCAAATTCCTGTTTCTCTTCCGCATCCAAATCCTCTATAGTGAAAATCGATGCTATCAAATCAGTTTCATTAACAACCATTGAGTGAATATATGCTAATAAATCACCAATATACCTCACTGGATCATTTTCTGAGAGAAAAACAGGGCGGGAGTTGCCTCTATAATTTTGACTTTCCAGGTGTTTCTCGGTAGTTCCATTGTGGCTGGTTTCATTTATAAATTCATCAGTTAGGGTCTTCGATCTTGACTCTGTGAACAGAGTAATGATTGTATTGAAGTAATTCATTTTATTTTTAAGGTATCTCAAACATTGATGTAAGGTAGTCAATTTTGATTTTGAATTCAATGAATAAAGGTTGGAAAGGGTTTTGTTGCAAAAGGTGATGATTCTATCTATGGATGTGTTGATTTTTTGGTTGATTTTTGACATGATTTTAAGACCTAACTGAGGGTTGTCTATTGCAAGAAGAATTGAACAATTTTCGTTTATCTTTTCTGCTTTGTTCAACACTTCGAAAAACTCCTCATTTATATTTCCTGAAGTTAATACATATTGCTCGTATTCACTCAATGTGAACTTCTCTTTAAACCCCACCAAAAGATTCTTTTTTAAGGTTATTAACTTCTTCTCATCCGTCAAGGCTTTGATTTGTGAATTAAAAGTATTGGAAACCTCGAAGTTTTTATCAACTTTTTGGTTAACCGAATCGTTAAGCTTATTCAATCTATCGATACTGTCTTGAAGAGATTTCAATTGTGACATGACTGGCTGGTACTCCTTGAGCACCGAAGTTTGATTCTTGATCAATTCTCCCTCCACTTTTCCTCTCAACTTCTTTCTGGCAAGCGAACCAGTCGATCCAGGCTCAATCATTTCTTTAATGTTGTCGATCTCGGGAAACTTTTCCTCCAAAGTGTTGAAGATTTCCCTAGTAAGACTATCGTTTAATTGGTTGTTGAAAACTCTAGATAATCGAGCCGATAATGAAGCTGCCGCTGATGCACTGGTCCCTTCAACAATACCCTCATCATTGGCCTCACCTTCGCTTTCTTTATTTAAAAGATCAATGGAAAGTTGAGCATACTTTTTCGCCAACTCACTCTCTTTAGCCGGTTCGTTAGGCTCTTCCTCCTTACCCTTTTCAAGACTCAACAAGTTTCTGGTCAAACTGTTCAAATTGGAAAAACGCTTTCCCAATGTCTCGATGTTGGAGGAGATTGGGAGGGAGAGTGCAGGCTGTGGTTGGGGAAGGTTTGAGGAATTTTTGGATTGATTCAGGAACGAATCAAAGTCTATAAAGTCCATTATGGGAGTGGTGACTGTTGTGTTGGAATATACGTGTTAGAATCACGTGAAGTGCCCGGTCTATATGCAGGTGGCCAGTATTCAATTTTTCACTTTACAAAAAGTTTAAGAAAATGTCAAAACTTGTAAAAAGTCAGAATTCTGAAATTATTCCAAAAAACCCAAAATTAGTTAAGTCAAATTCTGTAAAATTTTTGTCGTGGTGCTGCTTGCATGCTTTTAGCAGATCGTAGTTAATGAAATTTTAGAGCCAATATTTGACCTTTCGAGTAGGTTTCGGACATTGAAAAACGAAAATTGGGCCCAATAGCATTGCTATCACCTGAAGAATGTTTACGAAGCCTTCACGCTCCTTGGTGTTAATGATAAGCTCAGCTATCCGGGCCTCACCTACCATGGCTGGTATGATCAAATAGGAGTGTGAGTTGGTGGGGTTCTTCAGTATCAGTTGAAATTGAAAAGGTTCGAGGCCAAAAGTTTCCCGACTTCTTTAAAGCATGTATGATTTTTTGGCAATCTTATCTAAGCAATCATATCTGTTGCAGCCATCTTGGAGCATCGATTGTCTTGATCTTATCATCAGTTGCAAATTCGCGGTCGTGCGCTCCTAAGATATACTTGTTCTTCTGGACGACTAAACACCTATCAAATGGCCAAAAAGAACAAGAAATCCAAGCCAAAGGCAGAAGACAAGCCCGAAGGGGACTTACACTCAGAGGAGAGCCATACAAAAACAAAAGAACAAGAAGATACTCACGATACTCCAGATACTCAAATACAGCTGGAACCAGAATCTAAGACGGAAGCCAACAACGAATCCACAACTTCAACTGTTCCCATACACACAAATGGAGATCTAAATGGAAATTCCAAGAAGGTGGAAGAATTGGAGGAGAAAATCCGCACCTTAACCCTCCAACTAGAACAACGAGATCAACAAATAGCGAAAGAACAAGCAAATCAAACAGACATTGCACAACAGTCACAAGAGGTCATTGATTCAGATATCCATGAACAACTTAAGCAGACACAAGAAGAGCGTGATCGCATTCAGTCCTCATACGATACTCTTTTGAGTAGGCTCTCGTCCATGAAATCAGTGTTTAGCAAGATGAAAGAGTCCGAAATCGAGCTTGAGGCAGCACGCGAAACAATCAGCAAGCTTGAAGAGGAAAGAGATGAGCTTAAAAACTCCAAGAACGATGAGCTTGTCAAGAAACTCACTGAGAACAATGAGGATCTCAATAGTGAATGTGACAGGCTTTCCAAAGCCTTGAGTGATTCAAGAAGAGAATATCAAAGTCAAATTGACGAGCTTCTGGATGAAAAGTACAATTTAGAGAATCAGGTGTCGAAACTTACTAAAAAGAACAACGAATTCAAGGCCCAACTCAACGAGAATAGTTCAATTACTAACGAATTAACTATGGAAAAAAGGAATTTAGCATCGAAGATAGAGGAGTTGCAGGAGTTTCAAAACATAAAGGACCAAGAGGTGGCTACATTAAAAGCAAAGATTGCAGAACAAATCCAGAAATCTCAAGATATCGACAATAAAGCAGAGCAATCACTTCAAATTAAGGATAACATAATAAAGTCACTTGAGGAGAAGATCACCGAAGCATCACAAAAAATTCTGCTGCTCGAAACTGAGCTTGAAGCTTCCAATGCTGATACTAATAAATTGAAAGAGGAATTGACTGAGGTGGATCAATTGAAACACGACCTAAACAACAAGCAGCTATTGATTGGGAAATTACGTCATGAAGCTGTAATCTTGAACGAGCATCTTACAAAGTCACTCACGATGCTTAAACAAAAGGACAGTAACGAAAAGGCGATTGATAAAGAATTGATTTCCAACGTTCTTATAAGCTTCTTGCAGATTCCACGTGGAGACACCAAGAAGTTTGAAGCATTGAAGCTTATCAGTGGGTTGCTTGAGTGGGATAACACGCAAAAGGTGGCTGCAGGCTTGAGCCATTTGGGTGGTTCGCTGTCTGACGAGAATGCAAAAATAACCAGACAAAGCTTTGTTTCATTGTGGACAGACTTTTTAGAGAAGGAGTCTAGAAAGGGAACGTAAAAGTGAAGAACTTAAAATTACATAGGTTTAATTTACCACTTGTGTTGGAAGTTGTAGGATTTTCGCGTGAACACTTATTCGACCTACAGTAGAAGTGTTGACTAACAACAAACCTTTCTAACAAATCCAAAACCGAATTATTTATCAGAGAAATTTTAGCCCAAATATTTATTTTGATAATGCCCTTAACCACTTTGAGAAGAGCATTTCTCTATAGCTTATAGGCATAAAAGTTACTATTTATCCCAAATGACCATAAGAACCTCCATAACTTCAAGCTTCCTTTAAATATTTACAGTCTCCCAGAACGACAACACTTGAGCACCCAAAACCTCTTTGTAATTATTTTGACACAACGTCTTTCTCCTCTGGTTGTGTCCTTGAACGCGTTCATTAACATTCAAGTTACGCGCACTACTCACTCTTTTTGTAAACCACTCCATACTTCAATGGTTGACATTCGAGACTTTTTTGGTAACAGTCAGGCACCATCAAAGTCCAAGACGGTAAGTTGAATGTTACTCACCACATTGGTTTTTTATTGGCCAAAAAAGACGGATTTTTCACACCAGTGCTAACATCTAGACAAAGAGAAAGGCCGCTGCACCTGTCCAGGAGCCGGCAACTAAGAAAAGAACAACCTCCAAGATAGAGGAACCCATTGAGATTTCGGATGATGATTTTGGTGCCTTTGATGATTCGGAAATAACTGAAGTGGCCCCTCCCAAACAGAGCCCCAAGAAGGACACCTCTAAGAAGTCCACTACAGCCTCTACTGTAAAGTCCAAGGTGGTTTCGGAATCCCCCAAAAAACCCAAAGCCACTTCTAAGAAAGATCAGAAAGAAACCCCAGCTCCAAATACTGGCAAAACAGCCGATGAGGTGTTAGCTCAAATTCCAGATGCTGTGTTACCAGAAGTAGATGAGGACAAAAAGTTTAATTTCTTTGCCAAGGGTAAGGACGAAGCAGGATCGACGGAATCTGTTGATATTCCGGAAGCGCAACCTAATTGTCTTTCTGGGTTAACGATTGTGTTTACAGGAGTATTACCCAGATTGGACAGAGATGCATCTGAAAATATGGCAAAGAGGTATGGTGCTAAGGTGACGAAGTCAATTTCTGGGAAAACCAGTTTGGTAGTCATAGGTGACGAAGCAGGCCCTTCTAAAGTGAAAAAAATCAAACAACTTAAAGTCAAAGCAATTGATGAAGACGGTTTTATTCAACTTTTGAAGAGTATGCCAATAGAAGGAGGTGATGGAGAGGCTGCAGTGAAGGCTCGCTTAAAGAGAGAAGAGGAAGAAGCTGCCGCATTGCAACAAGCAAGGGAGGAAGAAGAGAGGGAAAGATTACAAGAAGAACAACGAAGGAAGGCACAAGAAAAGAAACTTAAGGAACAACAACTTGCACACGCGCAAGCACAATCCCTGGGTCAAGTCTCCAGATTACCCCGTGAAGAGGAGAGAGTCATTCCAAACGAGGAAAAGTTATGGACAGTAAGGCACGCACCAAAAGATATAAATCAACTCTGTGGTAACAAGGGTCAAATTCAAAAATTAAAAACTTGGCTTGGAAATTGGTTTGAAAACTCCAAAAGAGGATTCAAAGACTCTGGTAATGATGGTGCTGGTTTTAGAGCTGTTTTGATTTCGGGTCCTCCTGGGATTGGTAAAACCAGTGCGGCACATTTGGTAGCCCAAGAATTGGGATTTGATATTTTGGAGAAAAACGCTTCAGATGTCAGATCGAAATCATTATTGAATGCTAATATCAAATCGGTTTTGAATAATACTTCTGTAATGGGGTTCTTTAATAAAGATGAGACTCATAGTCAAGCTAAGACTAAGTTCTGTCTTATTATGGATGAAGTGGATGGTATGTCTAGTGGTGACCATGGAGGTGCGGGTGCTCTTTCTAGTTTTTGTCGTATCACCAAGATGCCTATGATTTTAATTTGTAATGACAAATCACTTCCCAAGATGAGAACTTTTGATCGAGTAGTCTATGATTTACCATTCAGAAGACCTAGTGAAACCGAAGTCAAGTCTCGGTTGATGTCAATTGCATTCAAAGAAAAAGTCAAGTTAGATCCTAGTGTCATTGGTCAATTGGTTCAAGCGACCAGTAATGATATCAGACAAATGATTAATTTATTGTCAACAGTATCTAAAACACAGAAGGTCATTGGTTCCGATCAAGCGAAATCTGCAGCCAACAGCTGGAAAAAACAAACGGTACTAAAACCGTTTGATATTACTGCCCGATTATTGAACGGTCAAATATATCTTCCAGGATCCAATCATAGTTTGAATGATAAGATAGATCTTTATTTCAATGACATTGATTTTGCTCCTCTTATGATTCAAGAGAACTACTTACTGACCAGACCTATGAATTGCAATACTAGCTTGGATCATTTGGAACGTGTCGCAGCTGCAGCTGATGATATTTCACAGTCTGACCGGGTTAATTCCTTGATTAGGTCCAGTGAGCAGCAATGGAGTTTACTTCCATTCCATGGTGTTTTATCATCGGTAAGCCCAAGTGCATCTGTGGCAGGAACGGTATCCCAGAGAATCAATTTTGCAGGATGGTTGGGACAAAACTCAAAAGCCATGAAGTATCAACGGTTATTACAAGAATTGCAATATCATACTAGATTGCGTACTTCTACAGACAAAAAAGAGTTGAGACTTGATTACTTGTCAGTACTTGCCAAAAGACTTAGTACACCACTTTTGAATGAAGGAGAAGCTGGAATTGATGATACTATCAATATCATGGACTATTACTTCCTCACCAAAGAAGACTGGGATTCAATTCTTGACTTTGGAGTAGGAGAATCCAAGGGAGAATTTGTAACCAAGAAAATCCCCACCAAGGTCAAAACTGCATTCACCAGAAAGTATAACAATTCTGTCCATCCTACGGCAATCTACAAGACAGGTAATTCGCTTGGAGGGTTGACTTCCAAGAAAAAAGTTGACTACGAAGATGTGATCGAAGATGATACCAACGAAAAAGAGGAAGCTGAAGAAGAGGACAGTGATAAGATCGATGAGAAGAAGGATAAATTGATTAAGAAAAAAGCCAGCAAAGCAAAGAAGCCAGCTAAGCCTCGAGCTAAGAAGGCTAAATAAGGAACCAGTATTTAATGAGCTATAGACTGACAAGTCCATTGGAAAAATAATGAACATAAGTTAATGGATAATCTTCGATAAGGTATTAACTTCTAATAGAATATCATCTTACTGAAATTCTAAAGTCAATAGTTACCATTTAATTAAGTATAGTCCTATAGTTGAGTAAAATAGATAAATTCAACAGCCATAATCAAAATAAAAAGCAATAAGTAAGTAAGTTGACACAAGTTGCGTATAATGGAGAAATTCAATGTAACATAGTCAAATGGATTAATTATTTCCGTACAAATAGCCTATTGTAACCATCATGAAACATTTTGTAGGCTTAGTTTACGCGAAATAAGTACCCCCCTGTGAATAATTAGGAGGCTCGACCAACAGCTAGCCGCACCAAGCATCACGTAATAACTCTGGACAGGAAACCCCAAAAAGAAAACTGACAAGAAAATATATATTAGGCAATTCCTTCTATAGTGAATTCAAGCCTTTGGGTTTTTTTTTTCTTGTCGTTTCCTCTTGGTGTCCACCAGATCTCTGCTCGTTAAAGATCTGCTCGTGCGCGTACTAGATCCAATTCACTAATCACCACTTGTTGTAATCTGTTTCATTGCCCCAATGTCGACAGGTCCTCCCATATTCAACGTGCCCAACACGAAGCGAAACAATCATAAGAAGCTCCCCACCTTGTCGATACCGAATGCTGAACCAAATCCCAATCTTTTCACCTACAATCAACCCACCCAACCACAACTAAACCAACCCCATCCGAATCAACAACCTGTTAAAAACAATCATATTTATATCCCACCTCCTCAGCATGATGCTCCATATAATTTCTCCCCTGGCACACCATCCAATGAACCTCCCTTGTCGTCCTCGTCCACAGGCAACTCCAAACTAAGACGCAAAGTACCCCCCATAGACTTTCTGCAAGTCAATGGATCACACTCGTTCCTGGAAGCACCCCCAGTGGTGACCCAGGCAGGACCTTCCCCCATAGTAACCCCCAATTCTTTGCCCAGTGACAACAAAACTCTTGAAGAACTTTCGCCAGACGACTGGAACGTGCTTGCCAACTCGAACAAGATCATGGAGCTCAGCAAGCTAGGCGAAGGTAATGGAGGAAGTGTGTCAAAATGCACCTTGCGCTCGGCTCCATCCAAGGTCTTTGCACTCAAGCTCATCAACGCAGATCCTAATCCCGACATTCAGAAGCAGATTATTCGTGAACTTCAATACAACCGTCTGTGCGACTCACCCAACATTGTCAAGTATTACGGGACATTCATGGTAGAGAAGCAATCCATGATCGGAATTGCCATGGAGTACATGGCTGGAAAATCACTTGACGCGATTTATAAAAGGGTGATTGAGATCGACCCCACTAACAGAATTAACGAAAAGGTGTTGGGAAAGATGGCGCTTTCAGTCTTAAATGGATTGAACTATCTCCACCAGCAAAAAATCATTCATCGTGATATCAAACCTTCTAATATCTTACTTGATAGCCAGGGGAATGTCAAACTTTGTGACTTTGGTGTCAGTGGAGAGGTAGTTAACTCTCTTGCAACCACTTTTGTGGGGACCCAGTACTACATGGCTCCAGAGAGAATAATGGGTAAACCCTACACCGTGACTTGTGATATCTGGTCGCTAGGATTAACAATGTTGGAAGTCGCCATATGTAAATTTCCTTTCCAGGGTGCGGGATCTGGGGATGATATTGCTACCTTGGGACCAATTGAGCTCTTGAGTTTGATTTTAGAATATGAACCAAAACTTCAAGACGTGCCACAGGAGGATATTTATTGGTCTGATTCATTTAAGAATTTCATCTCGTTTTGCTTGAAGAAAAACAGTGATGAGAGACCTAGTCCTCGACAAATGTTGAACCATCCCTGGTGTGTTGGACAACAAAGCGTGAGTGTTCGTATGGACAAATTTGTAAAGAGATTATGGGATGATTTAGATTGAGACCATGAGCAAGCAAAATTGAATGGTGAACAGAACGAATAAAAGCAGAACCCAGCGGAAAAAGGAAGAACATAGACAGAAGAATCTTCTGACATTCCATAACTAATTAATAATACCCCTAATATAGATATGATAATACCAATAGTAGTTATATAAAATATTGCGAAAGGACACTCAAACTATGTTAACCTGTTTCCATGTGATAAACACCTTTGATTTAGTTGTTCCTTCTACGAATTTGAAATTTTAGACGAATATAATGGTGTGATTGAAGTTACTGATTGAAGACCTTAATTTGACCGAAAAAAAAATTTTTTTTAAGGAAAGAAATAAATTTTGGCTCTAGCAGATAGACAACAATAACCTCGAGCCTGCAATATAGTGATTAGTATATTTAAGCCAGTGACTAACCAGTTTCAGTTATTTGAAGTGATTGCAGCCAAAACCTCCGCCGATCACGTGACATTTGTCCAATAAAAAAAGTTCAAATCTCAATTATCTATCACCAAAGATGCCAGTTCCATTTGAAGGGTTGTTACCCTACGCGGTTATGACCGCCTTTTTCGGGCTCGCCGGCCATGGTGTTGAGTTTATCAGATACTGGGACAACGGCTGGAAAAAGGACAGATTCGATTTAGATGCCTGGGATGAAAGAATGATGAACAGAGACTTCCTCTTGACTGGAGTCCCAAGAGGACAATCCAGTGAACCAGTTGCTCCAGAACACTTCAAGACTGCCGAAATCCGCTTGCAAAGATACTACACTCCATACAGAGACCAATTCTTCAGTCTCAGAGAAAGATTGTACAGAGGATATGTTACTGGCAACTGGGACTTCTCATAAACAACTGAAAGATAAAAGGTGGATGTTGATAGGAGAAATAGCTAGTCATGAAGGGAGAGCAAGTGCTTTAGGTCCCTAGCATATATAATAAACATAGTAAATAAGACATGATGAGATGTAGTGAGACTTCAGCTTTGCTGGGGCAATAAGAAACAGCCAATTTCGAAGGAGCATTTCCCAACGAAGATTCTAAGACATTACTGAAGCAGAATTGAGCTTTAGCAAGATAGAGAGGTGAATTTGATACTCATATTAGGGGATAAAAACGAGATCTACAGATTTAACCAGTCTTGTTTTAACCAGTCTTGTTTTAGAAGATGTCTTGAGTCGTAATAATCACTATTCACATCACGTACATTGAATCGATGATTGAATATTCATGCAATAGTTACATGGTCACTTGGTGTAAATTTAACCCGTTGTTGGTTTTTCGTATTGTCTTCTTTATTCTGGACCAAGTCCGCATTATAAACCTAGATAGATTACATGTATTATACTCTATTACGTCCACTGTGTACCCACAATATGCTATTTAAAATTCTTGTAACTCCATTTTTCAGTAAGCTTTGGAGTATACTTTCTCTTCTTGGCAACTGGCACTCTTGCTTCAATCTTACCGCTGGATTGTAAATTCAACATTTGATCGTAAAACAAGTTACCTTCAGGTTTCAAGTTCTTCAAATTGTTTGTTAATTCATCAGACAATTTCACTTCTAATGGTCTTTCAACAGAGTCATATTTGAACAACTTCTTTCTCTTTCTTTCGGCATTTTTATCTTTTGGCTTCTTTTCCACAGTTTCTTCCTTTTCCTTCTCCAATATGGTCTCTAGGTTCTGTAAGTCCTGTAATTTTTTCTTCATCTCTTTGATCTTTTGTTCTAATTCTACTCTCTTCTTATGTTTTTCTTCTCTATTTCTTCTAGTTTTAGTCTTGATTTTCACTTGGGTAGGCTTGTTGATAGATAATTTGAAATCTTTTTCTTCTTCTTCGTCCACTTTCTCTTCTTCTTCTTCAACATCTTCTTCATCACTACTTTCTAATATTTCACCATCAGCTAAAGTCTCAATAAGATGCTTGATTCTTTCTTGATGCTTCTGCTGTTCTTGACGGTTAAGTTCAAGCTTATATTCAACATCATACTCCTTGTTGATCAAAGCTTTCCATGATTCTAATGAAGGATTATAAGATTTACCAGCATCCACAGTTTTAGAAGTTAATTCATTCTTTTCAAGTAAAATGGGGCTTTCTTTCATGGTTTTTGGTAAAACTGATGCCTTGGTGTGCTCTGATATAGCAGAGATTGGTCTGACGTTCTCTGGGAATTCTGGAGCAGGTTCATCTCCCCAGACATCAATACTTCCACCTCTTACAAGACCATCTTGTTCAGCTCTATTCAATGCTTTGGATTCACTCTTGTATTTTCCACCATTCAACTTGATCAACCTCAATAAGTCAGTTTTTTTCACTCCTTGAATAGTTCCTTTTTTATCATTCTTTGCTCTAGGATTAGTTAAAGCATCAATTTTGGATTTATTACTCAAAATTTCACTGGTTTTTGATACTTTGGCTAATCTCTTACTCTCGGCGGGACTCGAGTCAATAACAAACCCGTCGTCATCCTCGTCCCCCTTGGATTTTCCTAATAAGATTTCTCTATCCCTTATTTCTTCTAAACCTTCTTCAACATCTTGTATATCCACGTTTTTTCTCCAGGCTTTTTTGCCTTTTCTTGAGGGTTGTGGTCTGGAAACCTTCTTTTGCTCTTTGACGTCAGACATGGTTTCTAGTGTAGGAAATGGTAGGTACCAGTGGTGTAGTTGATCCTTAGTTTAATTTTTCAGATGAGATGCGGATCACGTGAAGATAGAGATGGGTCGTGTGCCACCCACTACCCAATAACCACTACAAGAGATTGCAATTGAATCGTTATTCGTTATTAAAATAGACGTAATTAATTACTGAACTCACCATTTGAGAATCACAGTAAGTTTGAACTAAAAATTAAGTGAAAAATGAACTTCCTTATCGACCAATGGTTTTGTTATGGGAATTCTTTTTTACCATATTCATACTCTTTGCTAAGCTTTTGAAGGTTTTGTTCACTCAATCTGTTACTCGTAATTGGAGTATTCACCACAGGAAATTGGTCGGGAGAGCTTTCTCTGCTAAGGGCATAAGTAGGTTTCTGAGCCTCATGAGTGGCAGCGGTGGATTTTCTACGATCCTTCCGTTCTTTCTTATCTTTGTTAAGTAATTTTCCTCGATCTAATACCTGCTCATCTTGTAAGAATGCCACCATTTGGTTTCTTCTTCTCACCCCTTCATGAATCCAAAATTCACTTCTGTACAATTCCCATCCTTCTCTCACATCTGTATTGAACAGCCGCGCATTTAAAACAAGCTTGACATCAGTAACACCTATTCTAGGCTGACATTGCAGTTGACATGAAACTAAAAATACTTCTAGCCTGGAATTCTTATTTCTAATGGTGGAAGGGTATACCTTATGTAAACAGTTGAGACACATTGTTGCTATAAAGAGCAGAAACTCCCGAATGATATCAATGATCGAGTCACTCCATGGAGTTTTGATCTTAACCAAACGAACATTTAACTGTCTTAATCCCTTGTTGGTAGAAGATAAAAACTTTCTTGGTAACACAATGGTTTTCTGATACTCTCCTGAAAGATGATACAACATCAATGTGACCAATAATGCAAGTAGGATGAATTGAAGGACCACTCTTGCGGTTCCTTGATAGGAATGCTGGGGATCCAAGAAAAATAATTGATGACTAGTCCAAGCAATAAGCGAACAAAGAATGGCCAAGAACGTCAAGTACTTTCGCCTCAACGCCCGTTGTTGAATAACCTGCTCTCTCAAACTCTCTTCGAGAATTAACAAGTTTCTGAAAATCTTCCCTGTTGCTGGCATCAGGGTATATCCCGTACCCATTGGGTAGTCATGCTTGGAAGATCGATGGGATCTTTCACTTATACCGTCAGTCGATTTGTTTGATTTTCTGCGGATTCTCTTCTTTGGTTTAGGACTGGGGGTGTCATCCAAAGTACTAGGAGTCTTTTGAGCTCTACGGATACGTCTAGGTGATGCTGAAGGGGTCCGGGAGTCCGTAGAGCCCGGGCTTTCAGGCTTTCGAGGACTGCGCCTTATGTCTAACGAACTATGAGAAGCCCCATCAGAATCAGAGTAGATCACAATATCATCATCGCGAGGCGTATGAGATGAGTATGGAGTCAAATTCAAGGGCGACCGAGTTAACAATCCATATGCGTCTTCTTCTCCCAATAAACTAGGCAGAGTTGGTGCTGATGAAGGTGAAGATGGTGGAGTATTATTTGCATTCAGTTCTTCCAGTATGCCACCCAAATTGTCAGCTAGTTGTTGACCAGTTTTTTGTTCAGATTCCGATATTTCATGGGATGTAGCAGGTTTGAGCGGCTCTGCCTCCTTTTGATTAAAATCTCGTAAGTTTATGGCTTCTTGCAAGGTTTTTGAGGCTGTTTCCGAATGCTGGGGTTGGTCGACCTCACTCACATCTTGTTCCTCATTACGGGAATTGGGTTCTTGATGTATATCTTTGTTGGTACTGGCCTTTCCAGTATTCGCCACATCATCTTGGACACCTTCCATAGTGTAGCTCGAAGTTGTGTTGTAATCTCCTTCTAGGAATTGAGCACTCACATCAATAGGTTACATAATCCAATCAGCTGACCAAGGTGTTCCCAATTACTACGTGTTATTGAATCAATGGCTTCCTTAAAGGAGCAGAAGCAGCTCTTTGTATCTGACCTTCTCGGAGGCAGTGTCAGTGAGATCTATCATCTTACTAGTATCTCGTTAACCTCATGGTTGTCGTATAGTCTTGCCAAAAATGGGCTCGAGAAGTATGGAGGTGACATTTCGGTAACTTTTGATTTCATATTGAATTGTGTGACGTTATTGGCATCAATGACCATCTATAGCAATGATCTCACCCGGCTCCATTGGATGGTGCTCATTCCAAGTGTTACAGTTTTTCTTGTGGGAAAATATGGAGGATCATCAAACATCAAGAAGGCAACCAAATCCACACCCGAAACTACAATTCTTCCTCGAAAATCATTCATTACTGCCTACAGGTCTCATATGATGATCATCACTAACCTCGCAATATTGGCTGTGGATTTCAAGGTGTTTCCAAGAAGGTTCGCTAAGGTGGAAACATGGGGTACATCATTGATGGATCTTGGAGTGGGATCTTTTGTTTTTTCTATGGGTTTAGTCCATTCTAGATCCATTATCAAAGCTCAGGCACTGCAAAAAGTCAAATTCAATTGGGGAAATTACGTGAAGATAATAAGTAAAGGTATTCGTAAATCTATTCCATTATTGGCCTTGGGATTGATTAGATTATTTAGTGTCAAGTCTTTGGAGTATCAAGAACATGTCACTGAATATGGTATCCATTGGAACTTTTTCATGACTTTGGGATTATTCCCCACCCTATTAGCAATTTTGGATCCCATCCTAGTATTTTTTCCAAGAGCTTTCGTTGCCTTGGCTATCTTGATTTCATACGAATTCGGGTTGCAATCAGGTTTAATGAAATATATCTTTACTGAAGAAAATCGCCTTGATAACTACTTTTCCATGAACAAAGAGGGTATCTGTTCGTTTGTTGGTTATTTGAGTATCTTCATATTTGGACAGTCATTTGGCTCGTTTGTACTCCCATCCAAGCCATCTCCTTATAATTTATTTCAAATTTACAATGGCCAGCCTCAAAAGGGTAGAAAAGCCTCAAAAATTCAAGCTTTATCTACAGTCACTACCACACAAGGACTCATTATTGCCACCGTGGTATACCAGCTTGCATATGCCTATATTTCCTCATCTCCATCATTTTCAAATATTAGTAGAAGATTAGTAAATCTTCCTTACGTTTTTTGGGTATTATCATACAATTCAACATTTTTATTGGGGTACCATATTATTAGTGGACTACTTCCAAATGTGGAGTCTGAAGTTTTGAATGCTACCAACAACGGAGGGTTGGGTCTCTTTTTGATTGCCAACCTCTTGACAGGATTAGTTAATATGAGCATCAATACGTTAGAGTGTTCTGATGGAGTGGCATTTGGAATAATCTTCATATATATTTTTGTTGTGACGTTTGCAAGTTTAGAGTTGGACAAGAGAAAGCTTTACCTTAAGTTATGATTCGTTACATAGAAATTGTTAAAATGAACCTTTCGATTCAGAGTCATCAACATGCAACCTCTCGCAGTTTACATTAATTATCACAGGCAAATCATAATACGTATTGCCATTCAAACATTAAAGCCAACTGTAGTATCATATACTATAATTAGTACTCATTTGTAATCAGTAGTGTTTAACTCATTGCTGTGAATGTGCCCATGTATAATATAACATAGCTACACGGCCTTCCAAATCCGGAAGGCATTAACAATTATTTATTACGGGTAAAATGTATAGAATAAACTCAATCTTCAATCTAACTTCAATCTATCAATAATCCGAATCAGGTACACCATCCCTAACCTAATTTCTCTGCCCATAATAACTATATTAATATCTCACTCATCTCCGTTTAGCCCCCGAAACGTTCGCAAGGTTGCGGAACAACATCTACGCCACTACACGTACTACTTACTTCTACTCTATCAGTGCTGTCCAACCCTTCATACTTTTCAGTTGTTCAATTGTTTAACGGAAACGACGGGAACGAACCTTCATATCTATTTCGTCATAATCCTTTGCGCGAATACTTCAATTATTCCACGTCTACAATCAATTGGACAGGCATTTAAGTGATCATCATGTCTCAAGCCTCTTCTTCCTCCTGGACTTCGTTCCTTACTTCAATCACCTCGTTTAATGGTGACTTGTCTTCATTGACAGCACCTCCCTTCATCTTATCTCCTACCTCGTTGGTGGAGTTCTCACAGTATTGGGCCGAACATCCGGATTTACTAATCGAACCTAGCTCATTGACAGCCGGTGAAGGTGCCCAAGCTGCTGAAATCGATGCCATGGCTTTGAAAAGAGTCATTTCCGTCACCAAGTGGTTTATCTCAACCTTGCGTTCACAATATTGTTCTAGAAATGAGTCTATGGGTTCCGAAAAGAAACCTTTAAACCCCTTTCTTGGTGAAGTTTTCGTCGGTAAATGGAATTCTGAATCTGTAGGTGAAACCATTTTGTTATCGGAACAAGTCAGTCATCATCCAGCTGTTACCGCATACGGAATCTTTAATGAAAAGAATAATGTTTCCTTACAAGGTTATAATGGAATCAAGGCAACAATTTCTAAGGCTTCTATCAATGTTAAACAATTTGGTCATGGTATCTTAGATTTGAAAGATTTGAAGGAAACTTATTTGTACACTTTGCCTCCCTTACATATTGAAGGATTGATCAGTGCATCACCTTTTGTGGAGTTGGAAGGTTCTTCATTCATACAATCCTCAAATGGTTACGTCGTTCAAATTGACTACTCCGGCCGTGGTTACTTCTCAGGTAAGAAACATACCTTCAAGGCCAGAATATATAGAGATCAAATGTCCACCAGCAATAAGGAGAATGCGTTGGTTACCATCAGTGGTCAATGGTCAGATAAGTCTTACATCACCAAAGGCTCCGGTACTCCTAGCTCCAAGACCGATGAATTGTTTTATGACGCCATGGCAGTTACTCCCGAACAATTGAAGGTTAAACCATTGGAAGAACAACACCATTTGGAATCAAGACGTGCTTGGAAAAAGGTAGCTGACGCGATCAAGAAATCAGACTATGACCAAATTCACCATGAAAAATCCATTATTGAAAACGAACAAAGAGAACTCAGAAAGAAAGAACAAGAATCGGGTGTCAAATGGGAAACAAGATGGTTTGATCACGTCGACTACTCCGGAGAACCTATCCATGATGCCTTCACTAACTTGACCAACTTGGCAAGCTTATCTATCCACAACGGTCCCTCCGGATCTGCCAAGGGCTCGAAATACGACAACGGTGAGGCCAAACACTGGAGAGTCAATTTGAAGAAATGGAAAGAAGAGACCGAAATTAAACTCTAATTTGATACACTTGCTTTTCTATAAATCGTTGAGTTTATATAATGTTATTAGGATCTTGTATTATAGGATGTGTCACATTTAGTTTGATGAAGTTGCTATCACTACGAGTTGTGCTAGAAGTTTTTAAATTTTGCAACAACATAATTACAAGTTGTGACCCTGAAATACGATTCTTTTTTAATATGACAATGTGAACAAACTAACTACTTTTAATATACTTAGATTGTAAACGGTTTATAGTAGTTGTTTAGTCCTTTCTGGAAGACAATCATCATTTACTGAATTGAAAATGTGGGGCAATCTGGTTGCAACACTCTATATTTAATTGCGTACGCTATCTGTGTTGGCTGGTCTTACTTTTTTGGGATTAGGGCTTCTCACGTGCAAGCAGTTAGGGCTTCGCGAGTCACATGACCGCAGCACCGTATTTTTTGCTACATACAGGAAATGCTGTGCACCTAAGCACTTTGGCGGTTTACATGTTGCACCGTTTAACCTGCACAAACACGGGCTAAACTGTAACTCTCACCACTTTCACGCAAAAATTTTCCACCGCACCAAAAACATCGAGCTAAAAAAAATTGAAAATTCATTTACTTCTTTCTGTTAGCATCGATAGAACTATACGAAATGGCTGAATCTCACAGATGTATGTTTGGATAACAAGAAACCATAGCCACTAGGATGGCATGAACATTAACAAGATGGAGTGAAGCATAGAGTTGTGTGTTGAAGACTGAATGGGTGGTCTTCATTGTGAGTCATTGATAGTGAGGGAATGATCACTAGGTTGGTGAACTAATATGACATTAGTATTATGAAACAAAGAAGACATTACAATGTCTAGTCACCAGAGGATATGAAATGTTTCATATGTGCCACCTCTAATCAACACCACCACCTACTACTACCAAGCTTCTATTGTTAAGTCATATGAACACTACTAACTTATAGTATACGTTAAGGGTAAGCATTTGTCATACCAACGTTCCAAGAACGTCAACAACCCAAATGTCTCCTTGATTCAAGTTGAAGGTGTCAACAACACCCAAGATGCCAAGTTCTACTTAGGTAAGAGAATTGCCTACGTCTACAGAGCTTCCAAGGAAGTCAGAGGTTCCAAGATCAGAGTTATCTGGGGTAAGGTTACCAGAACTCACGGTAACAACGGTGTCGTCAGAGCCAACTTCAGAAAGAACTTACCAGCCAAGACTTTCGGTGCCTCCGTCAGAATCATGTTGTACCCATCCAACATCTAAGTTACGATCAAATCACCACCATTTCCCATCTCCCGATTTATTAAGTTAAATTAAAATAAGCAAAACGTATTACATCTAGTATACACATACGTTTATTACATTGGGTTCTTTGTATATTAATTAGAACTTGATAATACACAACACTTATTAATTGACTAAGGATGACGTAGAACAATCCTGATGTAGACATTAACTACCATACAACTACTAAAATATTCATGTTGCATACTTTCTTTAGCTCAAACAGTTAATACCCACCCTTACTCTGTCCGTTCTTTAACTATTCTAATAGCTTATAAATAACTACGTCCATTTGTAGATTAACTTTAGCCGAGTTACAGTTCCTTTCTATCGAAAGGACATAACGACTTCAAGATGCTTTCACTAACTATCTTGCCAAATACAACACACTCGAGAAGAGACGAACCACCAAGACGATTGCCTCCATGCACACCGCCACTCACTTCCCCTGCAGCATATAAATTGGGTAATATCTCACCGTCCTCCTTTAGAACATGACCAGACTTATCAATGGCAATACCTCCCATAGAAAAGTGAACTACTGGGGTAACCAAACCAAAGTAATATATACCGTCAAATTTGTTACTCCCAAAGTGAGTTCTCAATAAGCTATCTTTACCTGTGGATACTGCCGATTTGTAGGTTTCAATGGTGGCCGCAAATTCGTGCTCATGTGCCGAGTTGAATCCTCCTTCAGATAACCACAGAACAAGATCGGCCAAAGTTCCCCTTTTAATGAGTCCTTTCAGAACATAAAAGTCGATGTGGTTCTTTGCTTCCAAGTAGTCTTGAGAGTTGATTAAAATTACAGCAGATTTAGATGGACATGACTTAAGTAAGGCACTCGTCACCTGGTCTCTAGTATCTAATTCATTGACGAATCTGTGACCAGTTTCAGGAGTGAGAAGGATCCCACCAATGCCGCGAATAAGCTCTCCACATAATATCTTCCACTTATTATCCTTATCCGAAACATCAACAAACCCTGTAGGATGAACTTGAACCTGATCCATTTGAATCAATTTCGCACCCACCTCACGGGCGATTTTCTGGCCATCACCAGTAGTTTGCACACCATTAGTCAGGGGGAACTGCACCAAGTCAGGCCTGTACTCACCCAAGAGTTGAGAATCCGCACTATATCCACCAGTAGCTAATACCACGTTGTTCACATCTACCAATTCCAAGGTATTTTTATCGTTCTGGACTTCCACACCATTAACTACCCCGTCCTTAACTATGAGCTTTGTAACGCGACTTTTCTTCATGATTTGAAGTTGGCTGGGTACATACAGTTCCAAAGTCCTGGTTAACGCCAGAATGATGGCATACCCTGGGGGAAGTGAACCGGCCCCTCTATGAGTCCTGGCAAATGAATGACCACCCAATTGGCTTACTTTTGATAAATCAATTGACTGACTGCTAAGCCAATTGATGGCCCACTCAGAACGGATGGCCAATTCCCATGCCAAATCCTTATTAGAAAGACCTTTTCCTGACAGGATAGTATCTTCAAAAAATACCCCTGTGGTATCACCATTGTTCTGGTA
The DNA here is from genome assembly GCA_030561405.1 of Suhomyces atakaporum. Classification (NCBI taxonomy): domain Eukaryota; kingdom Fungi; phylum Ascomycota; class Pichiomycetes; order Serinales; family Debaryomycetaceae; genus Suhomyces; species Suhomyces atakaporum. The sequence goes on from JAKTXH010000052.1 coordinate 51,465, forward strand.
ACGTGTAGGAGCACCATTGATACCTGAAGATGCTTTGGCGGAGTTTCCCCCTAACTTATCGGTTTTCTCAATAAGCACCACGCGAGTGCCCCTTTTAAGAAGTTGTAAACTGGTGGTAATTCCTGCTAATCCTGAACCTACCACCACGGTGGTGGATGAGAGTTTAGGTGCCGTCATCCAATGTTTTATTGTAATCACTATGAGAAGTATAAAAAGAATCGATCTCCACCTCAGGGCCATCGACTCGCGCTAGCCACTTCCATTTAGATAATGTGGGGAACTTAAATACTCTGCTGATCCATCACACCACTACCACCACTACCACCACAATAGAGCAATATACTTTATTTTCATATGAGCAGATACAGTGCAAAATCTTAAACTGGTGGTACTCTGAAGTGTGATACTATGCCGATATCGCAATTACTGATACTTTTATATCTTCCTGTGATCCTGGTGACCCAATCGGGAATGAAAAAACCCGCTATATACCTGGCGGGTCACGTGACCACCACGCAAATGATATGATGATAAATCCATCCACTCATAATCCTAAATCCTTATGCTTCATTTAAACCAAACCATCCATCCAGAAACCCGTAATAAAAGGTTCAAGTTCGAGAACTTTCTCAGAAAAGAGTACAACTTTGGTCTAGACCCCGATAGACCGGTATGTCAGTACTTCATTCCTCTGAAACCCAATTCTTGCCCCAATGGTAATAGATGTCCAAATAAGCATGTGGCATCCATGTACAACAATAAGATTGTGTGCAAGCATTGGCTCCGTGGGCTTTGTAAAAAGAACGATCACTGTGAGTTCCTTCACGAGTATAATCTCCGGAAAATGCCCGAGTGTCTCTTTTACTCAAAGAACGGTTTCTGTACTCAAACACCAGAATGTTTATATTTGCATGTCGATCCTCAGCTGAAAATACCAGAGTGTCAGAATTACAGTAAGGGCTTTTGTCCAGATGGCCCCCAATGTTTAAGAAGACATATAAGAAGAATCATGTGTCCGTTATACTTATCTGGATTTTGTCCCAAGGGACCTGAATGTGAGTTCACCCATCCTAAGTTCGAAGCCATAATCAATAGAATGAGAATAAGGCCGGATAGATCTGCCACTGAGAGGGACGAAGATGCTATTGCTGCCAAACTTTTGGCTGAGAAAAAAGACAGCCTTGCACAACGATCCAAACTTGTTAGGGATAATGGAATAGTTAAAGAGGCAGGGGAATCTACGGTAGTATAAATAGAATGAGATACGATTAATATTATGTATATTAGATAATTAATAGAGGAGTTTTCCTGATACAAATCTTACAGCTGTAGCGATAAATAGTAGCTCTTAATCTTAAAGTATATACATCTTTGACAAGATAACTGCTTTATGTAAGAAATCAAAGTCTAGTAGTTTTTGCGTAACTGTCAGCTATACCCTGTAGCTTCTGATTTGAGATCTCTCTTGAGGAGTTAATACCCAATTGATACCTAAAAAGTCCTCTTCATTGACATCGTCATCATGCTCCTCATCATCATCCTCCTTTTTCTGACCTGCCTGGTTTGCATGCTTAATACTCTCCTCATATTCTTCATCATCCATATCTACCAACAACACAAGCTGAGTTACTCTGACAAACTTTTCTCTCAACTGGTAGTTGTCATCGCAGACTTCGTTAATAAAGTATGAGATATCTTTTTCTAATTTGACTGACCCCGATTCGTTAACTCTAAATCTTTTGAGAACAGAGTGCAATTTCTTTTCCAATAAATTTACCAAATTTATTACCAACAAGCGGAGTAACTTATTGAACACAGATTCATGTAATGTCTGTTTATAGGGCATGATTAATGATTTCCACGATGATCCAAACTTTAATAATCTATTGTCATCATCGATGTTACTATTGGCAAAAACCAAATAAGTCTCTTGTACATCTGGGATCATTTCGTTGATCATGGTAAGCACCCTATTCTTCAACGATTGATTGTATAGATTAATTAAACTGTCGTTAATGATTTTGGTAGTATTGTTCATGAAAGGAGTCAACAAATCATTAGAAAGCCACAACTCTACTTTGTTTGCATCTGCATTAAAAGGGAACGAGGATGAAATGAGATTAGGCGATTTCAAGATGTTGTTTATAATTTTGGTGAAATAGTCCTGTCCAACGGATACGGTGTTCAAATAAAGAATGAAATTGAGTAGATTAGAATTGTTCGTGCCAGTTCTTATGCCCCCGATAGATGATGATAATGCAGATGTTCCTACAACATTACCTAAGGCATTGGATGCACCTTTGAAAAAACTCATTCCACCATTCACCTCGGGAGTTCCACTTCTGGGTGTTGGACTAGCAGTTGCATTGTCACTTTCTGCAGAGATAAAATTCAATGTTTGGTTGTATCTAGGTTGATTCTGGTTCAAATTCCTAATAAAATAGCCATTGATTAAATCATTTTGAAGAACTTTATGACTGTCTTGTACGAATGTTTTCACTGTAGAGAGAATTGAAGTTTGGATGACATTCCGCACAGTTGTGTTAAGAATCAATGTAACATCTTCAATCACCGAGGAACATGGAGAATGATCATCTTGATTAGAATGTAAAGAAGTCAGGTTAAGTTTGAGATATGGTTCGAGTGATGGTAATTCTTCAATAACGATAGATTTTTCCAATGATCTTCTGAAATAAAATTTATACAAAGTTTCGAATGCAGGTAATAACTTTTGATTGATCTTTTTAGTGAAATTTGATTCAATAATGAGTTGGGGCACTTTGAGTTCGTTTTCCACTGATTTCACTTCCAGCGAGCTCGTAGTTGTGGAAGTTAATACGGATGGTGACTTGCTCAAGGACTTCCGACGTTTATGAGTAATTGTTCTTGTCGGTTTGGGCTCTTGAAGGTATCTTACACTGATGAACTTAGAATATAAAGACCAGTGGTGGAAAATTACTGCGAGCTCGTTGATCAAGTCACCTACTTGCACAATAGAAATAAACTCGTCATCCTGTGTTTGCTCTGGTTGCTCGATAGACAGTTCATGAGATTGATCTTCTATCCTTCTCGACAAGTGTGGAAACTGGTATAATTGAATATCCTGGAATAACTTATCAATACGTCTGAGATCATAGAATGTGTCGCTTATTACACCGATCTGACTGTCTATTTCATTTTGGATTTTTTTGATTACGTATGCCATGGCATCAGGAAAGCTGTTCATATAGTATCTCTTGATTAAAGGCTCATGTTGGGAAATCATATTAGAGATACTCTCGAACAACAAACTTGCCATATTTGAGAATACTCCTGATTTTATATCGCTTGAGTTGATAGAAGTGGTGGACCCAATTAGACTTTTCAGTGAGTGAGATATGATATCACAAATGAATTTGGAGTAACAATTTAACCCGATCTCCTCCTGATTAATCAAAGGAAATAACTGGAAGTATTTTGTTATTTCTTCGACATTTCTTGCGGTAGCCGCTTCATTAAATCTGGAAGTAAAGATCTTAGTCAATTCTTGTGACCATTGAGTTAAAATGGTCTCTGGAAGCTCGGGGATTTCAGTAGATGGTATGACCAGTGATGCAAATTTACCATTGATGAGTTCTTTCGATAATTTAGAATTAACATTATGAATACATTGAGCTGTCACTGCCAAATCGCCATGATCCAATGCATAATGGGCCTTATTTATATTGGTTTTCAACTCTTGAATATTGCGAACAAACTCTAGCGTTTTGTTTACGCTTTCGATCTCTTGATCAAGCGACTTGATTTTCAATGTTAACGAATGTCCAAGAGTATTGGCTGTCTGGATTACCAGAGTCAACTCGTTGGAATTGGATATAGTGGAGGCCAACTTGGTAGCCCGTTTGAACTCAAGGTTGGAAAGTTCTTGATCATGTTTCTTCAGCTTCAAAGCGATATACTGATTCATATCATGATCGATCTTGGAAGTCTCACGATTGATATCTTCTATCAACAGTTGAAGCTCTTTCGGGGTGCTGCAACTGATGTAACGTTGTTTGACCTTTTCAACCGTACTATGAGTATCCTCTATCAAAGAGAAGGTTCCATTGACCCTTGACTCCTCAGGCATGCTGTTGTATTCGTGGAAGTTAACGCGCGGATTTCTGAACAAATATTGAAGATCGAAATATCGACCAAATTTACTTAGCAGAAATGCTACAAAATTGTTTATAGGAACAGAATAGTAGTTTTGCCGGGTAATACATAATGGCAATCTACATTTACATGGACCGTGTTATATACAAAAATATATCTGGAATATTTGGATGCTCGTAGTTCGCCCAACACTTATTCCAAATTCAGCATTTTACACGATTTATAATAGCAGTTAATGACATATCTGTAATTCTTATATACCCTAACGCTATCTAAGCCAAGGTTCCTAAAGGATCATAGTATGGTAAAACGGTGAAATTCTTGTTCTTGTAAACGTCGTAGGTCTTCTTCTCGACATACTTCTTCTTGGTAACAATTTGGAAAACGAATTCACTAAACCATTCATCAGACATAACATAGTAACCTTTGTCACCCACATCACCCCAAGAGTTTTCGATTTTCCATCTAACAGGTTTGTTAGTCAAAGGATCAATGTGAACACCAGTGATCACCATTGCATGGGATGGAACAGAGGACCCAAGTCTGATTCTATCAGCCTTGTCAACCTTTGAGTAGGTGTTAAATGCCAACAGTAAGTCAAAAGCATTTGGATCCAATACACCAGTACGTCCAACTGCAAATTTTCCAACATCGGAACCAAAGAAAACTGGTTCATTATCCTTCAATTGTTTGATAACAATATCCTTAACTTCTGAAATTTCAGTATTGACGTACTCAATCTTCTTACCGCCATAAACGTTATTCAAACGATCAATGGTATATAATTTATCGTAGGAGTTTCTTGGGTCATTGATAACTGAGAAGTATTCGGATGCATTGAAATCAACGTGGTTCTTATAGTAATCAAGAGGGGTGGTTTCAAAGTACTTATACTTTTCATCCTTGTCCTTGAATTCCCAAACAAACTTGTCATTTGGCTTTGGAGGAGTACCTAAACTCAAAGAAATGATATTATAAGTTTCCTTATTGAAAGCAGCCTTGACTTCGGAAATCACAGCCTTTGGAACGCCCTTGTTAACCAATTTTCTTAAGACCAAAGCGTATTCTCTCAATTTTTGACTCAAGAAACTATTCAAGTAACTAGAAGAAATAGCCTGAGCGTTATCTGGGAAAAACTCATTAGGAACAATACCATACTTTTCAACCAAATTAATGATAAAGTCCCATTGACCACCATCTCCAACAGGGTCATTCAACAAGAAATTGACCAATCTAGAATCCAATGGTTCTCCAGCAGTGTCAATGGCTTGTTCTAAGAAGAAGTTGGCCTTCTCCAACTTGTCGTAGAAGTAAAGATAAGCTTGAGAGAGCTGGAACCCGTCTTCCTTCAAGTTATACTTCTTGATGACATGAGTTCTTAAAACATTTGAGGTTGCGAAAATCCAACATCTTCCAGAAGATTTTTGGTTATTCAAAAACAATGGGTTACCAATGGTTTCCACGGTGGTATTAAAAAGAAATTGATTTCTAATTTTGGTGGAAGCATCACTCTTAAGCACGATATTAGCGATATCATTATTACCCAAAGCGTGTTGAGTCAACACATTCTTAGGATCATCCAAAAGGTCTTTTTCCCAAGAAGACAAAGTCTGCACATTGATAGGGTTACTGGCCAATGGAGTCACTGGTGCATTGGTAGCCTTCAAGTTCAATTCGCGAAGATATCTGGTAGCTTCCGATACACTGGAAGAACCTTTCTCATTGTAGACGGTTTCAGACTCACTGTCGATCACAGGGGTGACCATTTTTCTAGTATTGGCTGGTTTTGATGATGCACCGCCCATTGCAGATTAGAAAGGATAATCCGTCCTCTTTATATACCCCAATCCCTTATCGCGCCGTAGACATACGGCACACGCCACAGATACCCTAGAAGTTATGAAGTTACTTATATGCTCACACCATACTGATAAGCCCAATTATACTACGTAGCCATTGTGAAGAGGTGTGACAGATACCCCGAGGCTTGACCATTCTACTAGGGGAGGTCTCGAAGTGCTTTCACTCGCTGATTGCATAGTCGGTGAATAGGTTTGGTTTGGTCGCACAGTGTGGAGAAGTCTAGGGATAGTCCACACTTGGTAATAGGGGGGAGGCTTGGTTATGGGTCCGAGTCAAAATCTCGATCCGCTTATCATAACCAGCCGTCGATATCCGATAGATAACCCAGCTAATAATAGTGATCGGTCCAGTGTAACCAAGAGGGCGAATTAACATGGGGGGTTTGGGTGCCACCACTTGAACTACACACAATGTCGAATGTCGCACAACTCGCCCCCCCCAACCACCCCCTTCGAAAACAATTCATGATCTGCCTAGATCGATTCACTTGTATAGCTCTACCTAATTACTGTATTCGTGTCGAAGGTCTTCTGTGTCGAAGGTCTTCTGTGCCTCATGTTGCATAAATCCCAAAGTAGATCGAACTGATACGTAACTCTGTCAATTTAAACTTTTCAGTTATATGACACTTTCCGAGACTTCATAATGACTCTGGTTTCTTTTCCTGACTCTAGCTAACTCTAGGTCCTCTACCATCCACCGCAGTTATATCTATTTCTATGCTAATATACACTAATTCTTCTTCTTGATCTCCTTACTGATAGCTTCCCTCTCCTGCTTAAACTTGGTGGATCTATCTCTGATTCTTGGCTTCTTCACCTTACCTCCCTTCAAACCTTTAATTCCGGCAATCTTAGCTCCCTTAGTAGCTCTTTGTCCTTCAACAATCACCTTTCCTACTGTAGAACGATCAGCACGTCCTAAGACTTTGGCTCTACCGAGCTTGGTTTTTTGCTGTTCGGTCAATTTCGACTTTCTAGCAGCATGGGCCTTTTTAGTGTTATCAATATGATTAGGAGAAAGAATCGAAGGTTTGGCATGAGACTTGGCTCGAGAAATACGCAATTTCCGTCCCTTGTCACCACCCATAGGTTTTTCGTTTAACAATAATGCCTTATTCACAGATAAAGTGTCCTTGAATTGTACCAAAGCAAAACCTTTACCAAGATTGGTCTTGGGATCTCTAATCACCCGAACAGATTCAACATCGTTATCAATTTTGGAGTTGAAGTACTTCCACAAGTTTTCCTCTTTTTCTTCGAAATCCAAGTTCCCCACGAAAATGGTTCTCCTATTATCTTTAGGAGCAGGATGAGCCACATGATCCACTCTAATATGAAAATCTTCAAAGATTGTGGCATTCAAAGTAAGACTCTTCTTGGAAGCATCCTTTTCGGTAAACACCACATAGGCATTTAAAGTGTCTCTGGACTTATGCAAGGTTTTTTTGGCAAATGCCACCTTTCTTGGAAGGGCTTCATCAAAAGAGATGGATCTATATCTGATAGATTCGACCTTACCGAACTGACTAAATAAAGTCTTGAATTTCTTGGCAATTTGTCTAGAAGTGATGACTGCAGAAGTAACGTTACCCACAAATACTGTCTTTTCAGCTTTTTCCAATTCAGTTTCCTTAAGATCAATAGTTTTAGCAGCGGTTACCTTTTTGGATTCTTCAGTTTGAGATTCGGAGTCACTTTCACCATCTTTAGCTGGTTCTTCTTTATTGTTTTCTTTAGATTCTTCTTGAAGTAACTTGTTGTAGTATTTTGCTTCTAAGTCATCATTTTTGTCCTTATTCTTCTTGTTTTTTTTCTCCTTCACCTGTTCCACTTCATCCTTAACTTCTTCTTCGTCTTCTTCATCATCTTCATCTTCTGATCCGGATCCTGATGTAGATGCAGATTCACTCTCTTCGTTGTTCTCAGCTGTCTCCACCTTTCTTCTTTTCACATCTCTCACTTCGATCTCGGTTCTAGTAGCTCTCAACTGGTCTCTGGAAACAGGACCAGCTCCGGAGCCCGAGAACAAGCTGTCAATGCCGGAATCAACCTTGGCTTCTGAAGAAGACCCAAATAATTTAGAGAAACTAGACATAATGTTTCAATACTAGGCTCATCGCTATAGAGATGAGTGAAAAATTGGGCCGGGCCTGCACATTGCGGTCACGTGGCCGTGGCCGTGGCTTTCATACACTCCGCTTGCAGATATAGACAACTTCAACAATCAACTACCATTTTCCACTCCCAGGGCGTATCCTTCCAGAAAGGTCCCAATCTCGTGATATTACATACCCATAGCTTACTCAGTACTCACGTAAGCACGCCAATCCATCTAGCTTGCCCTGATTGGTCCCCCCCGCTTAACATAACATTCCCCAGTGGCTGGTTGTACCATCAACACCTCCATCCGATTGATAATCCCATTTGAGTTTCTCGGCATCAACCAAGCCTTCCATACACACCATGGTTAGCCAACAACCCTCAGAACCCGTTCCGGTGCTGCAGTCGCCGGCCCCTCCTCACAACCAAATAGACAACGATAAACCCCATGACATACCTCCTTCGAATAATGAACCCACGGACTTTAACAAAGCTGTCAGAAACGGATCTTTAGTCGAAGCAGGCGATGAAAGCGCGTTAAATGAAAGTGAAGCACCCAGAACCAAGGAGTCTCCCTTGACCGATATAGCTACTTCACCCCCTCCATTTGACTTCTTAAGAGATAGATCAAGTCGTTTGGGAAGTGCTTCTGAGGACGTCGGCATAGACACTACCAAATCCAACAGAGATAGCTATGAGAGTTCGGAGCTCAGTGACTTGGCCGACGACGATTCGGAAGCAGAGACTGATAAGATGGACTTTTTGGACGAGAACGATGATGAACAAAGTTCCCAACCTGTTTCTGATCTCTTGGCTTTGTCTAAGTTAACTGAATTGGCCAGAATGAAGGACGTCGACTCTGATTATGAAGACGATCCTGAGAAGCCAGATGGAATATTGGACGATAAAGACAATGTCAATCAAGATTTGACGGTGCCCTTAAATACCAGTGATCCCATAGAATCGGAAAAAGGGTCCCTGAAGAGAAAAATTGAAGATTCGGAAGATACTGAACCCAAAAAACAAAAGCCTTCCACTCCAAAATCCTCGCCAGATATAGAAACCGATCCAACCACTGTAACCCATAGTAATGACATTAAGGAGGAACCCGAACAGGAACAATCGTCCGAATCAAATCACGAGGACGAACACGCTGACTCCCTGAAGGAAGATATCAAACAAGATCTGGCAGATGAGATAAGTGCGGAGCCAGAAGTCTCAGAAAAAGTGCAAGAAGAAGAAGATGAAGATGAAGAAGATGAGGTAAATGAGGAAGAGGATTTGGAAGTAGAAGAGGATAATAAAGATGAAGTCCCAAAAAATTCAAGGTCTTTAAAGAAAAAACAGCCTGTGGCTGAAGATGAGGAAGGTGAACTAGATGAGGAGGATGAAGACGAGGACAATAATGAAGAAGATGATCAAGAAGAGCCTGATATTGATGATCTGCATTTGAATGATCAGAGAAAGTTGGCCATTGAAGAGTTGATAGCAATTGAAGCATCGTTTGCTGAATTAAGGGATAAACTTTATCAGGATAAACTTAGTCTACTTGAAAGAGAACTTCAACTTTGTTTGGAAGGTTCACATCCCGAATTATCAAAGATCTACTATAGAGTTAATGGATTTTATCAAGAAAGTTTGAAGCTTGCTAATTTCAATTTAGCATATAACCTTAAATGCATCGACAAAGAAACCATTGCAACCCGAACATCTATTCATCAAGATTTCCTCAAGAACTTAATGGACACGAAAAATGACATGATCACTGAAACAACTTCACTATGGTACAAAGTTAATCGTGAACGTAACCAACTTGATCAATTAGTACCAGATTATAATTTTTCAGCTATCCCACAAATACCGAATGTCACTGTTGCTGGTCCAGTAGAGGAGGCTTACTCAAACGGTACCTCGAACGGTTATGATAATGGAGAATATCAACCTTTGACTAAAAAGACCATCAAACAGAATACGTTGGTGGAACTCGTCCAGCAGCACAATAATAGAAACCATCAAATCGGAGTGCTTAATGGTTTAATACAATTTCATGGATTTCCCTCGGCCATTAACACTTCGTTGGTTGCAACCCCAGAAATATCCAGTGCCGAATTGCTATTAAAGCGTGCGACAGATGAGGAAATTACTGAAGATTTGAAGGAAATGGGAATACCGATATAGTGCCTCCTCCTCCTTCTCCTCCTCCAAATAGCGACCAGCATTGGATATGTTGGTCATGATAGATTATAACGAAACGAGTCGAACTCTTCTATGTATTTTTAATGTATAAATAAGTCCAAAATTAGAGCACGAAACCGGTTAGATCTAGTCAAACCAATTAATTATTCTCCTGACCTAGGCTTAAATCGAAACAGACTTTGTATCAAAAAAATTTGTACCTATATCTGTAACTCTTATAAATTCTATATGGTAAGCTTCACCCTTTAACAACCATAAATAGTGGGAAAAATAGATCTTGATATTAACCAGTCCATTCTTAAACCTATCCTGTACTTTCCGTTCCATGATTTGAATCTCCATTTTTTTCCCTGACTGTGTACATTCTCTCGCTAACAATTCAAAACCCTCACTAAGCCCCTACTCGTGATCAACTGCGTGTCCATTAACCCACAACACTACCGGTCTACTATACTAATGGTGGAGGTATCATTAACTGTGGGAAAGCTTGATGCTTCCCTCGCCTTGTTGTTAACCAAAGATCATCACCTCATTGAGTTCCCTACCATTCTTTTACCCAATGGAGTCAAAGCTGGTTCAATAGTCAAAATCAAATGTGATCAAGATTTGGAAACTGAAGTGGAGGAAGCTAAACAATTTCAAAAGATTCAAGATGAGATCTTGGCCACCTTTGGAACAAACCTTCCTCAACCTCCTAACTTGAAGATCAAGAACGTCACCCAAACCTCGTGTATTTTGGAATGGGACAAGTTGGAGTTGGGTACTTCCAGTTTAAAGAATTTGATTTTATTCAAAGATGGCAAGAAATTGGGATCTATTCCCCAACCCTTGACCAATCGTACCACCAAGTTGTCAGGATTACCTATTGATAAATCGTTCAAATTCCAATTGAGATTAGATACCACTGCTGGAATTTACCTGTCTGATGCTGTGGAAGTGACCACCCATAAGATGACTGATTTGTCAGGTATTACTGTGTGTCTCGGTGACTTTTCTCCTAACGACCCATTCACAGTGGCCGATATCGAAGAAACCTTAAAGAAAATGGGTGCCAATTATCCTCCTCAACAGCAAATAAAGGTTGATACCACACACTTTATATGTACAAGAGAAAACAAACAGAACAGTGAATTTTTGAAGGCTAGCGATATGAATATCCCTATAATCAGACCAGAATGGTTAAAAGCTTGTGAAAAAGAAAGAAGAATTGTGGGTGTCAGAGACTTCTACACGAAGGACTGTGTCTTGCCCGATATATTCGCCAAAAACTATTGGGGTGATAAAGTAAGGCAAGAAGACAAAAAACCACAAGACCCGGTCGAGAGCATTCCTTTACAAACGGAGAATACTTCTGAAGATGCTGCTACCAAAGAACCTGAATCTAGACAGGATTTGCCACCATTGCCTAAAACAGAAAAGCTTGATGAAGTCGATCTTGAAGAACAACCAGCTCAAGAACCTGTTCAAAAAGACAATGGAAGTACTGAGGATGCAGTACCTGAAACCACAAACTTGTCGAATGAAGCTGTTGCTGCTAAACTCGAGGAAGATATTGTTGAGGATCAGCCAGTCATAGACGAAGTCACAGCCCCAATTGTAACTGCGGAGGAATCAATTGAGGAGCCTCTTAAGGAAATTCCCCTCGAAGAGTCAAATTTGGAAGAAGTTATTGAATCGAAAGATATTGCTGAAGAAGTAAAAGAGCCCCTTGCAAGTGAAGAAGCCACAGAGTCAAAGGACATTGCTGAAGAAGTAAAAGAGCCCCTTGCAATTGAAGAAGCTACAGAGTCAAGAGACATCGATGAAGTAATTCAAGAGCCCCTTGAGACTAAGGAAGCTACAGAGTCAAAGGACATCGCTGAAGAAGTAGAAGCCGAGCCCCTTGAAACTAAGGAAGCTTCAGAATCAAAAGATCTCGCTGATGAAATTTTAGAGCCACCTACGAATGAGAAAGTTCCAGAATTGAAGGTTGTATCTGAGGAAAATCCAATTGAAGAAGAGAAGGAGGATTCCAAGAAAAATCAAGACAAAGTTATTCCCATTGAAGAGCCAACAGTGAAATCAGAAGAAGCTCTTGTTGAAGAATCAAAAGTTGAAGATATAGTTGAAGATTCCAAAGCAGAAACTGAAGAATCAGAAGCTGACAAGAAGATAGAAGAGGATAATGAAGAACTGGATAAGGAGGTCGCCGAAGAAACCACCTCCACCACCAATACCCCTAAAAAGAAGAACAAGAAGAAAAAGGGTAAGGGTAAAAAGTAAGGTATATCACGAGCTTATATTTTGGTAGATTAAAATCCTAATAAAAGATATAATGTTAAGACCATGTAGTGAATTTGGGATATACTATTTTTTTTTTTTCAAAATTGATACGTAATAATTTTCAATTTATTAGAGTACTTTCGAAGTACCGATGTATAAAACAAGCTATGTCTTTTTATGAAATGAAAAGTTAGTCAAGGATAACTGACGTGATGGATGGAACTAGAATGCACTAAACTGTAAGACTAAAGGTCTGAGTACAAAAAAGGTACAACTCTTGAGCCATGGACGACGGTTTGAAACACGAAGCATATCACTCGCCAAAAAGTCTTCTGACCTTCTTCAAAATTGAATCCTTTTCAGGATCGTAAGGGTGGTCCTTGGAAGGAATCTCCAAAATAGCAGGGAATGCCTTAGTGTAGCTATCCACCTTATATCTTATCAAATCAGCCAAGTGTTGGTTGATCAACAAAATGGCAATGTCATCCCTCTCAGAAGTGAACTTATCAAAAGCCTCTTCAATTTGATCTGTGGTGGTCTTTCCAGGAACCACGGTCAAGAAGTTGGCTTCTTTACCTGCCTCGGATGAAACTTGGCCCACACCGGCCAACAACAAGCCGGTGATGGAATCCTCGTCGGCAATGGCGGCTAATAACGACCTTTTGGCCATTGCATCATTGACTGAACTCATGATAGTGATGGCGAGGAATGTGTTGGCGATGATAAAAATGACGGTCACCCGCGGCACGTGCCTGCCGTGGGAAATGCACCTGCCCGGCGTCACGTTACCGGTCCTACTTTTTCCAATCTTCATCAACTAGTTAAACTACGTCATGATGATTGGGAGATATATAAGAAGAAGTACTGGTTCGAATGTGAGCTTCTTCCACACCAGCTCCAAGGTGTTTGCAGGTCACTCCAAATGGGCAAATATTAGACACGATAAGGCCAAAAATGATGCCAAAAGATCCAAAGAAGCTTCGATGCTTGCAAGTAAAATCGAAACCAGTGTTAAGATTGGAGGTGTGGATGCCAATGCTCAGCTTGAAGCGTTGATAGAAAAGGCAAAGAAGTTGAATGTCACCAAAAAGATTATTGAAGGTGCCATCAAAAGAGGTACTGGAGAAGTCAAACATGATGGTCCCATAACGTCAGAAGTTCAATATGAGTTTGTGGGCCCAGGAGGGGTAGCATTTATTGTTAACGCCACCACTGACAACAAGGCCCGAACCGTCTCGTTAGTCAAGTCTACGTTAAAAGAATTCAATGCATCATTGAGTCCCTGTCTTTATCTTTTTCAAAAGAAAGGTGAAATTATATTTGAAGCCAAAAGTAATGATGAAACTTTAGATGATATGCTTGAAGTCGCCATTGAAATTGGTGCCGAGGATGTGGAAGAATTTGTGGATGCAGACAATGAATATGATGGAGGTAAACTTTTCAAAATGACCACTGAAGCCTCTGAGTTATTTGAAGTTAGTAATGCCTTGGCTAAAACTCATAAGCTCAAGGACTCCAAAACAACCTACATCACTGAGCCTGACAATGAGGTTCCATTTCCTGAAGACTACCAGAAGGGATTTAAAAAATGCATAGAAGGGCTTGAAAGTATTGCCGAAGTCTCTGAATATTGGACCAACATTCAAGAATAATACTGTAAATAGATACAACAAAAGAACCGAAAAAGCGAGGACCATTGGTGTTCTTTTCTTCACTGTAATTACTGATAAAAATCAACCCATTTGCATCCTCGTTGGTGTTTTCTAATTTTTTCATCATCGCTACTCATCCTGTTTCTTTCTACTCTAAATCTCTACTTGTTAGTTTCTGTTCATGTTCGTTGTACATTACCATATGATTAGACTACAAACTGAATGAATATACAGTTGGCTTGAATTCATTTTTCAAGCTTTGTTATGAACTGCTAACTGTTGTTAGAAATGCAAACGTTGTGCTCATCACAACGTGATTAAGACGGTGGTCTCTTTATTTCTCTTCTTCCTTTTCAGCTTGGTTCAACACAGCGTCCAAGTTGGACAAGTTTGGGTTCTTCCACAATCTTAATTGTTGATCGTGGGCAAAGTGACGGTAGGTGAAAAACACACCTGAAGCAACAGCAACACCCATGGCGGCAAACAATGGGTACATTTCAACAGGAACAGGCACCTTCTTTGGGGCCTTTTTGGCAGCGTTGGCTAACATAAGACTGGCTCTCATCTTGAATATTTGACTGGCAATTTGCTAAGTTAGAATCGAACCATATATTAGTTGAGCGATATTGGGCTGCGCACGCCGGGCACGACCATGGCATCTGTGCTGAATATGGTTGGTGGATGGGAGGGTCACGTGGGGCCGTCTGGTGGTTAAATGTTATCAATCATTTTAGTGGGTGATTAATTCGGGCCAATATACAGTTGATATTTAGTTATATAATGGCTCATTAGCAACTCCCGATTTTGGTGATAATATTGACACACTTGTGCCACGTGTTTTTTCCAATATTCCTTCTTGTCTAAATATCTATTAATCTACCACTTTCTAAATGCGTCTTTAATGGTATCGTAACACAACCATGATATAGCCATGGATGGTACGATTTTGTAGAGATTGGCACTTAAGCCCTTGTAGGCACCAGAAAATCCTTCATCTCTAAGAATTGAGGTGAGAGCATGTGTCACTGATTTATATTGAAACCCTAACTCTCCTCCTGCCATACTGGCAACTTGATAACGTTTTCTTAATAAATCAAGAGGATAAATTAATATACCACCCACACAACTAGAGAATGCTCCTGCTGATAATTTCCATAAAGGATTGGCATAGTAATG
This sequence comes from Suhomyces atakaporum, assembly GCA_030561405.1. Classification (NCBI taxonomy): domain Eukaryota; kingdom Fungi; phylum Ascomycota; class Pichiomycetes; order Serinales; family Debaryomycetaceae; genus Suhomyces; species Suhomyces atakaporum. Next base: position 66,850 of record JAKTXH010000052.1, read on the forward strand.
CTCTGGAGCCGAATCCATATGATCACGAATTATTTCATAGAGTGCAAAATTGATTGCAACATATGGTGCCACTCCTAAGGTGGTGGGTATCATACCTCTGTACAATGCCTTGAAGCCACCCTCATTACGATACACTTCCTTTAGTGTCTCCACCACACCTGGAGGTTTAATGGATTTTCCTTTGTCTAGTTTGGCTAAAGATGCGGTTTTAATTGTTATACGGGCCCGTACAAGATCTAATGGATATGTAGTTACCACTGATGCAATGCCACCCATCAGTCCTGCTAGTAATCTTTCTGTGAATAATAATTCCTCTCCAGGCTTACGAGCAAGTAATATGGCTTTCACTTTTTCAAATACAGCGTATTGAACAGCACTATATGGAATGATTCGAAGGCAGTTCAAGGTATTTCCACGAAAAAGTCCTCGCCATCCTTCTTCTTTATACATCTTTGCGATGGTTGGGAACATGCCTTGATATGCTTGGTTTGATCCTGGTCCCTGTAATTGCAACAAAATTTTGGCTCTTTCGAATGGTGACACCGCCGTCCTAGAAATGGCTCCTGAAATCCCTCCTGCAATCAACGAGGCGTTGGACTCTTTCTTCAAGAAAGCTTTAATTGAACCCCCTTCACTCATGATGAATCCTGGATCTGGTTTGATGACTGATATGTTCTAACTTGAAGTATCAAAAGATTCTTTGACTGATGTTAAGCCGTACGGTGTTGATCGCTAGATGGAATACCGAGATCTCGATTTCAGCATTCAGTAGTCAAGTACCCCAGATTCGTTGAAATTTGATTTTTTCACGAGTGTTCCGATCTAGTCGCATGCGATAGAGGACCCGGACTGTTGTTACCGGGTGTCCCCGAGAATCGAGGGATCTACTAGGTTAAGTGTAGTAAGGGATCCTAGTAAAATATTATGGCACGGGGATTGCAAAGTAAATTGTCTCACACTTATACATGAATTGTATAAAGAGTTAAAGCTGAGTGAACGATTCGTTGTTATTTAATACCTTTTTTTTCATTTATTACAAGAAATTGTGAATTTTGCAAAATATTCAAAAAAAATTTGTAGAGATAAACTACGACTTCGAAAATGAAGTTCAGGTATATTCAGCTCAAACTCATAACCATTGTCATCTACCATCAATCCTACAAAATATTCTAATTCATAATATATTTTCGTTATCAACTAATCATTCTCTCATAATCTATAAACTCATTAGTATCCAGAAAGAACCTTTTCAATAGCGGCAACCAAAATATCGGCATGCTTCTCCTCGAAAACCAAAGTAGGTCTCAATCTGACAGAGTCTTCAGCACATCCACCGATGTTAATACCAGCAGATTTTAAGTCTTTCAAGAACTTATCTCTAGCAGCAGTACCATCCAAAGACCAAGCAATGAAGGTAGCTCTATCCTTACCTCTCAAATCCTTAATATAATCTGGGTACTTAGCTTGCAAAGCTTCTAACTTACCATACAAGTAAGCACCAACCTTTTGGGCCTTAGCTGGTAAGTCGTGCTTTACGACTTCAGAAGCAATGGCACCAGCTAAGATTAATCTAGCTGGGTCTCCACACCAAGTGTTAAATTGACGGTATGCAAAGTTTGGAACGATTTCTGGATCATGGAAGTAGTAACCAGCAGTTTGGAACTTCTTGGAGAAAGTAACAATATCAGCTGGTGGAGATAACTCAAAGTGTTCATGAGCCCAGAATTTACCAGTAGCACCAACACCAGTTTGAACTTCATCTATGATCAACAATGCACCGTGCTTCAAGGTGAGGTCTCTTAAGCCTTGGAAAAATTCCTTGGAAGCATGGTTGTCACCACCCTCAGATTGAATTGGTTCAACCAAAACACCAGCAATTGGAGTCTTGAAGGTCTTGAAAATCTCATCAACAATTTCCAAACATCTTTGATCTTCCTTCTTGTTTTCAGCTTCGTACTTGTCTAAAGGATACTTGTAGGATGGAAATTCAGCCTTTGGCCATTTGAAAGATGGCAAATCCAACTTGTGAATTGGCTTAGAGCAAGTAGTAGAACCAGAAGCAAACAATCTACCATGGAAAGCTCTTTCGAAGGATAAAATAGCCAATTCTGGAGAACCTGGAGCTTCGTTCTTCATGACAGAAGTGTTTTCTTCAGTAGTAAATTGAGCATTAAACCCTCTCTTTTGAGATTGGTACCAGAAGAAAGCAGCCTTGAAAGCCAATTCATTAGCGTCAGCTCCGGATAAAGCGGGCCAAATTTTATCTTGGTCCTTTGGAGCAACTGCCAAAACCGCTTTCAAGATTTCTTCGGTGTCCTTGGCAGGGTAATTACCCAAGGCTGGTCTATCAACAATAGCTCTGATCATCTTGTCAGACTTAGCAGCCTCAATTAAAGCAGGGTTATTGTAACCTAATGGGATTGATGCAATTTGAGCATAGACATCCAAGAAACTGTTTCCATCGGCATCAACAATATAGTTACCTAAAGATTTTTCGTAGTCGGTGACAAAGTAGGCTGGTCTAGAGTCAAAAATTTGACCCAAGCTGCTAATACCCTCCTTAGACTTTGGGCCCGGGAATTCGGAAGTGACAACGGTTGGCGCTTTTGGCTCGTTGGGGAAGTATTGTTCACTAATACTCATTATTATTACTTTTGTGAATATCCAAGAAGTAAATTCTCTTTAATAAAGGTAGAGTTTTATACTTCCGCAATTATAACTGTTTCTAAAACAGAGACTATGGCATTTATATAGCAAATATGAGAATCCCAAAAAGGTAAGCCGCTAAGAGGCGCGATTACCCAAATAAAAAAGCGCCTACTGTCAAAATGACCTTAAGTAGTTACTCTAAGCGTAGCGCTACGCTTTAAGCGAGCAGCGGCTATAACCGCAAACACCTGTGTCCAAATTTACGGGATCAGTCTTCCGTTTGATCATATTGGCGGCTAGTCAGGACAAGATCTTTGTTGGTACACGTCAGATCACACAAGTGGTTCACATATCACAGATTCTTTGTGTCGCCCAAAAGCGAAGTAACCTAAGCATATCAATCGACACCAACTTCAGATCTCCTTGATTTAATCTTCTCATCAGAATAATATATTCATAAAAATGTCAATTGTATCAGTCCTCACGATAAATGGTAGAGGAGATACTGCAGTCGTAGTCGGGACAATTGATTATTAAACGGGAACTTCAAGAGGGGAGTAACACGAATATGATTATTACTTCTAGTTTACAAGCTATATTAGCATCGAGAGTGTCCAAAGTGAAGACTTACCACTATCTGAGACCCTCGTAACTTGATGGCGCGATGGTCAGATCCATCTCCAATCTCGACATCAAAATGTTTTAAGCTTTCAAGTACAACTATATGATCCGTACAATACGAAAAACCAACCGGATCATTTTTCTAACGTTTGCCCTTTGTTGTCCTAGTAACTTTTCTAATCGTGGTTTATTCTGTAAATGGCATCCCATCGTCTTCCTGCACATACACTTATTTTTGATATAGTAAACACCCTTCTTTCACAACGGCTTCGACTAAACACAATGAGCGAGGAAACGTTGGACTCACCCCATCTCATGGAACAAGTGGAAGGTTCCCATGGTGCAAGCGAAGAAAATACCAACGAAAAGAACATCAGCAGCGAGATAGCACCGGACCTCCAGAAGGAATCTACAGATGACAACAGAAATGCTGTAGATTTGAATATATTGGAAATCGATAAAATGTTGGCCGAGGGTAGAACAAACGAAGAAGCACAGAGGGCAGAGCAAAATCATCAAGAATCTTTAAAACGTGGAATAGAAGAGGATCACCATACCTTCAAACGTGCAAGACACGAACAAGAAGAAGACAATCTGCAAACAAACCCACAGGAAGCAGAAAATCACCAAAAATCAGCATCAGAACAGGTATCGATAATCGATGAAAGATCAGAATTGGCAATGATAGCGAACGAATTAGAGGATGCCACTGAATCCAACAAAGAGAAAAAAGCTAAAAAAGATAAAGAAGAATTGGAAAACTCGGTATTACACTCAGGTGTCCCTGTACCTGCCGATTCGGAACTACTCAATACTAATACTGCCTTGGCAGCTTACAAGAACCTATCAAGGGATTATCCTCCATTAGCTATTCTTGCACATGCACATTTGGCTGCTTTACCGTTACCAATTGTTGCATCAGATTTGTTACCTCCAAGAATCCAATTGTTGATCAATACATTGCCTACTTTGGATAATTTGGCAACCCAACTATTAAGAATCATCGCAGTTGGACCTTATCAGAGGATAGTTGATTTGGCTTCCAACCAAGATACCCCTGAAGGTGCCACTTTCAGAGATTTAACCTCGTTATTTGAATTTACTAAGAGACTATATTCTGAAGAAGATCCCTTCCTTACTGTTGAACATTTGGCACCGGGAATGTGGAAAGAAGGAGAAAAAACACCTAGTATGTTTCGTAATAGAGAACAAAGTATAGAATCCACATTGAGAAAAGTCAATTTGGCTACTTTCCTTGCAGCAACCTTAGGTACTATCGAAGTCGGTTTCTTCTACTTGAATGAGTCATTTTTGGATGTGTTTTGCCCAGTTAATAACTTGGATGTTGAAAACTCTTTGAGTAACATGAGTGGCTTTAACATGAGCTTACAGAGCGGAATCAATACTACTGTTGGAGAACGGGTTGGTAAGCTTTTGAAGCCTCAGGCAGTATTATTCTTGGAGCTAAAGACGCAGGCGTATATTTCGGCTATTGAAGCAGGAGAGAGATCCAGAGAAGAAATTCTTGAAGACATTTTGCCTCACAATCTTGAAGAAATATTATTGGCAAGAAGGGGATCCAAATCCTTAACTCCTACAGAGTTGGATTTCGTGGAAAGATGTAACACTCGTAAAGAAGCATTATTGAATTACACCGGTAATAACTTGAGTGAAGAGTTCGAGTGGTTCACTTTCATTAAGGAGTTGTTTGATTATGTCGGGAAAAACATGGGATATATAATATGGGGTAAGAAAGGTAAAACTAAAGATAGGGACACTACACCTCATAGTAGAGAGGTTCTTCAATCAAGAACAGAAAATAATATCTACGCTACCACCCAAGTCTCCAATCCAGTTTCTTCCGAATCCACAAAAACGAATCCATTGGATTCCAATGCAACTAATTACGCATCGAATGGTGCTTCATCAAACGAACAGGACCAATACACAAACATCAATGGACTTCTTCCATCTGAAATCCTTGAGCAGCAGATACATCTTCGAATTAACCCTACTACGAAAAATCTCAGCAGACGTCCTTGGACGCGTGAAGAAGAAAAAGCACTTCGCCATGCCCTTGAGCTCAAAGGACCTCAGTGGTCTATCATTCTAGAATTGTTCGGAAATGGAGGAAAAATTTCAGAAGCGTTAAAAAATAGAACCCAGGTGCAGCTTAAGGATAAAGCACGGAACTGGAAAATGTTTTTCTTGAAAAGTGGACTTCCAGTACCAGCATACTTACAAAGAGTTACAGGTGACTTGGAAAGAGACGAGAAGAAATCATCTAGACAAGCAAGACGTGACAAAACGGCAGCCGCGCCCGTACCAAGTATTCAACAAAAGTAAAATCCTTATCGTGATGCGAAAATGTGGTATCGCGGATTTATGGAAATGTGGTAATGCATAAGGAAAATAAAAGATCCACTGCATCTAAATGTGGTCAGTAATTTGATCTTAAGATTGCATGGTTTGATTCGTATAATTGGCGTGTGTAAATTTTTGATCAACAGGACTCTCTTTTGTAATTCAAATTGAGCCTCCGTTTTCGTCACATTGTTATTGGAAAGTTGAATCGATGTCAGAACTTGAAGCTCGAATAGCACTGGCACGACATGAAGCTAGGAAATTATATAGCCAGGTGGAACTCCTTAAAAGCAGAATTCAAGATGCAACCTTGCCAGAAGTTGCTTCTGATGTGAAACCAATTCCGAAGAACTACTGCAATCTCGAACTATACAATACCTTAAAAGGTCATCAGAACAAAGTGGCTCAGGTTAAATGGACACGAGATTCATCAACAATTCTCACAGCTAGCCAAGATGGATATATGCTATTATGGAACGCAATCACTGGTTACAAAAGACTGGTGATTCCTCTCGAAAATCGATGGGTTTTGACATGTGCAATTTCTCCAGCTGGTAATTTAGTAGCATCTGGTGGATTGGATAATGCTTGTACAATATTTAAGGTTCCCCTGCCCTCGTTGTCAGGAGCACCTTTTGTCAACAAGTCATCAACCCAAGCTATATTAAAAGGACACACCGCATATGTTTCAGCTTGTGAATTTTTAGATGACGTATCTATCCTTACTGCTAGTGGAGACTCATCATGTGCGTTATGGGATTTAATTAAAGAAACCAAAGTTCGAAGTTTTAATGATCACCTTGGTGATGTTCTTACTTTAGACTATAAGTTAGACTCCGGTTTTTTCCTTACTGGCGCTTCGGATGGCTATGTAAAGGTATGGGATGTTCGTTCAAAATCTTCAGCTCGTACTTTTGCCGGATCTAATAGTGACATCACCAGCATATCTAGATTTCCTGATGGTAACAGTTTTGTCACAGGATCAGACGATGGTTTAGTAAGGTACTATGATCTTAGAGCTGACTGTAAAATAGGTTCCTATTCCATGGCTGCACAATTTCGAGATAAGGTACCCGTTCATCGCAATTCTACAGATAGACTAAGTATCAAAACTTCAAGCAGTGATGCATTTGATAATCCTGGAGTTTTGTCACTTGATTTCAGTAAGAGTGGCAGACTTTTATACGTTTGCTATGCTGACTTTGGATGTATGGTATGGGATATTCTCAAAAACGAAATTGTGGGCACCATTGGGAATGATCATATGGGAAAAATCAACCAAGTGAGTGTCAGTCCTGATGGTACAGCTGTTGCTACTGCATCTTGGGACTCAACTGTTAAGGTATGGTCTGTTTAACACATATACATTTATATGTACGTTGAATTGTAATAATTTCATTTACTAATACATAGACAGTATATAAGCACAGAAAGTTGACTACACACGAAATTTGTAAAAACGTATGAGATAGTGAACTTCTTGTCAATTACGTGCCTTTAAAGCTAAAACTGCTCTTGGGTGACGTCTGATCAATTTAACCTTCAGTATGCTTCTTAACATATTCCCACAAACTCTTTAATAATGATTCTGGTAAAGTATATAAGTCCATAGTGAACTCACCATTTTCGACGTCGTTTTTAATATTCATTTCATTCGTTCTGTTATCAGTCACCATTTGTACTATAACAATCAAATCATCTTCGCTTAAGTTGGTCAAGCCATTGGCTAATTTCTCTAAGTCAATGTTTCCTTTAACTGCGGCTCCACCATTAGTTTTGGCCTTCTTCAATTTATCGTTAGCATTGTTTCCATCGAGCTTACGCTTTGCTGCTCCAGATTCATCAAATGGTAAAGGCCCAGATTCAGCCAAAAGTTTGTTCAAAGCCGGATTTTTGGTTGGACTGACAGGAATACTGATGACATGATCATTGATATACTTCTCCTGCAAGAAATTCAAATCATGACTAATTTTTCTTTCACCCACCTTCCCGTTCAAACCAAGTATGTGTACTGAAACAGGTATATCAAACTCACCCCAACCTTGTTCTTCGACTCTGAAAGGAGATTGTTTTAGGGATCTTATTGGATTTGCGAATGTTGGATGTAAAGTATAAGTCACCTTATCCAAGATAGATGCTTCTATTTCTTGTCCATTTTGATTTAACATCGAGATCTGAATAGACCATTGTCTCATTGGATAGTTTTCAACTGGCGGAACATCTTTCAAGATATGTTGTTCAGTAGTTATTCTAATAGTACGTTTTGTCTAAAGTTAGTATATTGTGTTTTGATCGAGCACATGCCAAATACCATGTTTTAGTGATGTTCAAGCCTTCCAGAACCTGTCATTTGGCAAAGATAAGTGGAATGTTCATTAGATCTGGTTTGAATCTTATATGCTCTTGAGTGCCTGTAAATTGACAGAATTTGATCCTTCGGGTTTGGAAATTGGCTATAGCTCAGATGCTACAATGAGTTGGATTGATCAAAGGAACCGAATCAATTGTATTGTGATTGTATGCTCCACTTATGAATAATGTATAGGGCACTCATGTTCTTATGTTGCTTGTGATGAAAGTTCGTGGGTTCAACATGCCACTAATGATAAGTATTTTGAACATTTCAAAGCCGTTCCAATTAAAGTATATGCGATATTCTGATCCTTGTTTCATTGCTTCTATTATCTTTGTAATGTTCTTTGCTTGATTGTCTATTTGGGTCTGGCCAACGTTCCACGCAAATCATAACATCAGCCAACGAAATCCACTAACTTGAACATACCCTTCCCCCAATCAAGTCCTGACAGACCCCATCCATTGTATCTTGGGATATATGCTCTCTTATACACTGATTTGAGTACTTACCTCCATGTTTACAGTCGCAAATAAACACCTCTCGTAATCTTTTATCCTCAGATTATTTTGAAAATTTTCATATTCCGGTGGTTAGTACAGTGAAACGACAAACAAGTTACACCAGATATATTGGAAGGATTTAAATGTTATCAGACGGTTTACGTGTGTTGTGTGATCCAATACTAGCTGAAACTAAAAATTGGCACGTCTACATGGCCGAGCAATTTTGGTGGGAGGTGCCGGTTCCTACAACTATTGTAGTACTTGTTAAAACGATAAGCAATTCTACCAAAGGATTAGATATTAGAAAAGGAAGAAAAGTCCACGTAAAGAAAATACCCAAGGTGGAAGCACCATGTTTCCCGTAGATGCAAAAGGAAGTCTTCGTCCATTATGAACTATTGTAGGAGTTTGCCAACTAAGTGAAAAACGAAACGTGGAGGTTTCTGGGCTTAATACATTTGAAGAAGAAGAAGAAGAAGAAGAAGAAGGTATGGAACGGCTGAATCTTCCTTTTGTAGGCACTAGCTTTGAAGTACTTGTTATGACTTGCGAGCTTGATGAGGTGTGCAACCCCGAACGTGTTGAGTAGACTGGAAGAGGACCTCTTCCCAATTCACTAGAATTGAGAGTACTGTAGCTTGTAGATAAAGGTGCCTTTTCAGTCATGTTGTAGTCATTCCAGTTCCAGGATGGTAATGCAGTAGTGGTTGCGAAATGGGTACTTATGACATTTGTGGGTCTTTGTACCAGACCAGTCAAACCTGGATCCAAATCTGTCCATAAAGGAGTCTGTATGCTAATTAGGTCTGACGATTCGAAATCAGATCCATCTGCTGTAGACCATTCATCACGCTGAGAAACGTAGGTACTTTCCCATCCGTTATAATTTTCTTCCACTACAAACGTGGAAGTAATGGAGGTGAAGCTGGGCTGACCAAGATGCAAATGTCCCTCCTCAAATTGAATATTACCTCTTTCGGTTTCTTTGGGGTAAAGTGTAAAGTATCTTCTATCCAGTTTTGTGAGTGATATGGATTTCAAATTTGTACCCGTGGTGAATTCCGCCAACCTGCTATTTCCTATTTGAGTCAAATTGGGACCTGGATAGGAGGAAACAGTTGAGTTCCATATGCTTTCAATCGGCCAGTTTGTATACAAGGAGTTTGTCTTTGTGGAGGATGAATTAGAAACTTGCGTGCTATTGTACCATTGTTCGAATCCAGACTTCAGCCATAGATTCGTGGAAATTGTGCTATTCACAGACCAATAATTGAGGTCTAATTGGGGACTTCCTTCACTCCGAACTCCGTACGACAACATCATGACGAGTGTCCATTTACACAAGCGCATTTGCAATCGCTCAAATTTATAGGTGCGCCCTGAATCTTAACTAAATTTTAGTATATTCATATACGAGAGTAGTTTGTCTATAATGAGCCTCCAATCTATATACCCTTGGTGGCTTCTTGAAAAATGATGTTTTGGACTATGGACTTTTGCTGGACCGGGAATTGAAGGAGTTCCACAATTCCACTGATTAAATTGATGATATTCAGCTCCAATGCCTCCTGACTGATGTCAGAATGTATAACATATTTCAATCTTGAAAATGCATGTGCAACTTCTGTTTGATGATTATCCATTAATTCTTCATTTACTACCACTATCAATTTTTTGTTTTCACGTAGCACATCTACTATTGAACCAGTACCCGCATGTGACACCACTACATCTGCTTGTTGAATACACTTTTCTATTGCGGATGAAAAGGGGAGGGCGACGAACGTGAATTGGGGGGAAACATACAACTCTTGGTCTCCTTGTGCTTTTGTAGATGTAAGACCCAATTTGCGTATTGTGTCGTGTTCTTCGAGTAATTTATGAAATATTTGTGAGCTTATATGGGTACCATTTTTGATCTCGTTCCCATACTGAAGTATGAGCTTGTTCACACCATTGGCGATCAAATGTTGTATGAACTCGGGAAGAGTGAAGACCTCAAGAAGTTTCGTAAACGTGACGGTTGCTCCAGTAGTCACAAGAACTGTAGACATTCTGGTTAAATAATTATAGATGTCCGCTTAGGATTGAGCCAAGCCAGCCACGTGATTCGTATAAGAAATCCATTCCAAGTAGAGCAATAGATTATTATTCGTAAAGCGTTCATCTTTCCAAATAATCTCGGCAGATTTGCTATCCTACAGCCCCAAGAATACCAAGAATGCTGGATTGAGGTGGTATGCCCCAAACGCGTTAAGTAACCTTCTGTTATCGTATATTGCAAGATATTCCAAGAGTACCACCAAGTAGTCAAAAAGGAACCAAAAAATCGGGCCGAGGCTCCATCATGTTAAGCATTTTTTTAGTGGAGAATAGTTACAAAGAATGTATTAAAGTATGTAATAAAGTTTATCGTTTACAAGATGAGGCTGTCCATTAGTAAATTAATTGACGAAGAGATCCGCAGATTCCGTTATAGTCCATCCTTGGTATCAAAGATTAGAGTATCAGAATCACATATTGTTTAGATTACAAGTGATGGATACCCAGATAGATCTCAAGAAAGTGTGGGGAAAGTATTGGTGGGGGAGAGATGTTATTGGTAGAATGAGAAACATTATTGGTAGAATGAGAACTGAAGAAAAACACATACCTAAAACAGGTATATCTCCGCCCAATTGGTATATGTATATCATGTAAAATAACGCATATATTGCAGGACAATCATCGCTGACAAAAACAACGAAAGCAGCTGGTGACGATATTTCTTTGTGTGGGGATATCTTTTGACCACCCACGACATTTTCTTTTGCACCCCCCATTTACACGACTTTTACACGAAAGGAGGGATTTCAATTCCCGCAACAATACTTGTGGCTTGAATAAACTATCAGCTACAAACGGGATTCCACAATCACCTGCATACCATATATTTATCAAGTATTAAGTCTATTGTCCGCAGATTTACCCGGTAAGAGTTTCAGATCCTGAGCGATAGAACCAATCCCCTGCAAAATACAGTAATCTATTCTTATCCGCGAGTTTACTTTACGACCTCAATTTATGTACTGAAAAATCCTACACACACAACGTGTAAGACATGTTTGAGGTAGAATTTTTGTAATTTCATACCTCAAATGAGTAGCTTGCTAGATCACAATAGTATTTGACACCCCCACTCTCAAGGTTGTTTGCTTTCGGACCTGGCCCAAATATCTCCTCTTGGTAGCACTTTGAACATAGTAGAACAATAGGTCTTGATTATGTATGCGAAGAAACCCAGCTTTCCCTTTACCAGATATATCCTGCATTGTTATGCTCATCACTGAGCTATTGTCACCGCACAATCGCAGTCTAGGCCCCTCATAACTAAGTTTTTTCAAGATTAACAGTGACCTGGATAACCGGAGGTTATGCGGAAGTTCGGGTTAGGAGACCTGTACTCCCACGTCACGTCAAGGGTGTAGACGATTGAAATTGAGAAGAAGTTCGCCGTTCATCCTGTACTTCAACTCTCCCTTCTATCGGCAAGGTGTCTTGACGCCCGTGTAAGTACATACCGTTAACCCGAAGGACGTATCTGTTTTGAGGCTCTTTGGGGCTTGTGGCCCCTTAAGTGGCTGGAAATTATGCAGCCACCAAATGCGCACAATACTATTGTCTAATAATATTTCACTCTCATGTATATATATAGTCATTTTATCCACCGTAATGCTCTCACACTTTGTAGGAAAACATAGGTAGCATGACTTTAGCTGAATACAACTTGAACGACCCACCACCGACAGGTGATATCATCAATCAAGAACCTTCGCCTTATTTAATTAAGGCCGACTCAATTATTCCTAGATCGTGCATTGCACCATTACCTTCCACTGCCTCCACTGCGGTTGCAGCCAACAGTGATTTTTCATTTGGTGAAACTACTTCATCCAATTATAATCACTCCAAACATGATTTGCCCTCTATATTGAGAAAGAGCAGCATCACCAACCCAAGCTCTTCTTCGGAAGTGCCCTTTTGGATCCAAGAGTTTGAGTGTCAACTAGAGGTTATTCCTAATTCCAACGTCCGCTTGATCTCAACAGCTGAACAATTCAATCAACTCTTGGACTGGTACTACACCACCAGATACACAGTTAAAAAGTCAATTGATCGTAAATTGTTTCCTTACTTGCATGGTTTAAACAATTCCAACCAACGTTCCTTCTTCGTTGATGGCAATTCAGCTGATTTGGACCCCACTTTAACCAAAGACTTTTTTAATTTGATGTTCGTCAATTCGGAACACGGAACAACTTCCCATCCAAACCTTCTTAACACAATTGACTTGTCAGATTTATTGGTTCCAAAAGTTAAGTTGACCAAGAAAGAACCATTCGATTTGACTCCAGATTTTCAACATAAGGAGAATATCAACCTGTCTAGTGATTATCAGGCATTTGATTTTATTTGTTCTCCATCTTATAACTCATCTACGGAACTCAATAACAGGAATTTCAAAGACCAAATCAAATTAATGGCCTTATTGTCATCCTTTGTGGTTTATAACTACAACGGCCAAGACTCTATTTCCACCGCCATGATGATTGACTCGTTAAAGAATAATTCTAACTTAACCTTTTTAGTATCCAGTGAAATTGACTGGAACCAAATCAATACTCAATACTTTGAGTCTACTCAACAGGAAGAAAGCGAGATTTACAATAACGAGATGATCCGTTTGATGGGACGATTGAACACAAATGAATTGGAGCCTTCTTGTATAGATGCCCCATCTACCCCAAAGACCAAAGATGTAGGGGCATCTAAACTTTTGAACTATGAACAGAATTTGATTTGGAGACTTAACTCAATGAAATGGGTTATAAAAGATAAAATATGCCTAGGTAATATAATTGATTTTAACAACTTATCCAAGAATTCCTTCAATAGTACAGGTACTGAAGAAGGTGCCGTTTCAAGTTCTCGAAAAGACTTCAAATTGATTGTGAATTGTCACGAAAATGCGTCTTTCCCTTCCTTAACACACCTTGAAACGATTTTCAATGAGTTGGATAATTCCAGGGCGATACAATCATCTCACGTATACTACTTGGAGTTTCCGAGCTCTGGAAGTTTCAATCCAGATAAAATCAATTCCTTGGAAATATTATCGTTTTTGAATGTTTTAAAGTTGATCTACTTACTTGTTGAGAAGCTTGACCAAAATGTTTTCATTTACTCATTTGATGGATTTACGGGTTTATCATTGTTGACTATTTGTATTGAGCAGCTTTTCCAATCTGAAACAATCGAAGATTCAATTGTGTCGTTACTTTCAAATCCTCATAAAAATACGAAGCTATACTACTTCAAGACTGACTTGATATTTTTAAAGCAATTTGAGCGATTGATCAATTACTTAAAGCATCACAATTTACTTGATTTGAATTTTATAATCGGTTTGAATTTACAGGATGTGAATTCATTTCACTATCGATATATTCAACAAACCTCAAACATCACGTATGACTGGTTTGACTTACACAAAGATAATAATTTTCCTTCAAAAGTGTTACCAGATCTTTATTTAGGATCTTTGAATCATGCAAACTCGATTTCAATCTTGAATACATTGAATATTTCTCATTTGATCTCCATTGGAGAGTGCCCTTATTGGGTAAAGCATTTGAAAGATGACTTCATTTTCGATTTTAAGGAATCTTATGAAATCCAGAGAGCTATTCAGAAGAATATTACTATCATCAGACCAATTTATGAATTCAACCAGGGTGATGCAAAAATCTATGAGGTCAATTTTGATGAGTTTCCAAACAGAACTAGAAGTAAACATGTTCCTAAATGTTTGAAAAGTCTTATTTTCATTCATAACTTAAAAGACGATGGAAAGGATTCTTTTCTTCAACTTTTAATGGAATGCCCTCAAGAAGTTCAGTCCAAAATTTTACTCGGTGATCCCGGTTTTGAGCGTCCCGAGCAAACCTCCCTTATCCACTGCAGAATTGGGGTTTCACGTTCTGCATCGATTGTTCTCGCCTCTTTAATGAAGCGATTCAAAGCTAGTTTGATTACTTGCTATATCTATTTGAGAGTTCAGAGGTTCAACATAATAATCCAACCAAACTTAAGATTATTCTACGAACTATATATATTTGAAGAGTTTTTGGGGTTGAGAGTTGGTCCGACGAAGGCTTATAACTGGGAAGTTTTATGTAATGAGATTTTCAAGTTAAATAACCACTATATCTGAATACCTTCAATGTTGCTGATGAAATTTCGCTAGTCGATTTTTGATGCTACCTTATGTCCATGTTTATGCCACTTCATTTCTTCGCTTTACTTATTCAATTCCAGGCGTTTACTTTCCTGATTTCCAGGAAATGGTTTGCTTTTGTACAATCTATAGTTTTATCACTACCCAAAAAGATTTGATTTATTGCTTTAGTGTAGGTCCAAAATATTTAGCCCAATTGGTAGCTACGGATTCCAAAAACTTCAAGAAGATGTTGAGCTATCAAAAATTAACCATATACACAACGTAGGACATCACTTTTTGGGATGATTTATACGCTAGAGCAACAAACAAAACAATAACGGGAAAAGCCTGGTTTCCTGAGAGAATTAAGCCCCCTTAGTCACCATGAGATTTAAGAGGGTTCTCAATGTCTGCAATGAATCAAACCATACTTCGAAGGATACAGAGATTTTTACTGAAGAAAAAGTATGAGAAATACAAAAAAAGGGGCGAGCTGGGAATTGAACCCAGGGCCTCTCGCATGCTTGTTTTAACCTGCTCAGCGAACTGAACAACTGCCCAAAGCGAGAATCATACCACTAGACCACACGCCCGATTTATAGTCAAGAACAGTTGATAATATTTTTGTATTTCATATAAAATCTGTAAAATCCAGTAACCTAATCGAGGCAAAAAAAAAAAATCTAGTGCATAAAACTAGTAGGTTAGAAGATCAATTAACTTCCCGAACGCAAAATAAAAAAAAAAAAAAATATGGTACCCTTCTTTGTTTTCTTATCGTTGGTATCGACTGCGAATTGCTAGACGTGTGTTTTTCCACTGCTGAACTAACGTATATAATTTCCCTCTTCTAGGTTATCATTAGAT